>JAODUP010000367.1:567500-702500 GCA_025642065.1 Paralvinella palmiformis
AAGATTAAATTAAACAACCTTCAGATATGCCCACGCCGAGATTCGAAAACGGGTGGTAGTGATATGTGGTCCAACACGCTACCGCTAGACCACCGAGGTGGACATCTATCACACACACACACACACACACACACACATAAACGGGCGGAGGGGAGGGGATCTTTGTGAACAACTGGCATAAAATATTACCCCCCCCCCCCCATAAAATTCAATATTCCATTAACTGGTGGTATCATAGCTATCTACAATCCCATACCATAAGACAGCCCGGGCCTTCCCAGGTCCCCATCACTACAGGACAATAACGTGGTATCCCGTCCATACGGAACAGGACAACAGATAGCCACAGCCCGTAGACCCACCGACGATAAACACACCAAGCGAATAAAACAGGAAGTCATTCTGTTGTGATTGTAAGGAATTAGAACAGATCTGATCAAACTGACCAACACAGAACAACAGCTCACTAGTGCACTGGGCGGTTTAACATAGGACCATAGATAGCGTGGTACGATGTGGCCACTGGCTGTGTTGTTGGGACATATTATACTAAACAGCCATCTGGGATCAGCACACTCTGCTAAATCCACTACACACCTAAACATCTGATTGCGATAAAATATGAAAACAAATATCCAAACAATGTACCACACGTGTACCTGATATCCCGTGTATTATTATTATTATTACAGAAAACTCTACCTTATAATATTTAACTTGGTATGCTTGTTACGTTTCACCGGTGTACCACTTGTTTACGGGATAATGCTCATCACTAGTGGATGGATGTTGTTAGTCTGACGAATGAAGAATAGTTTCTAAACTGATTAAATGTAATTGAACATCTAACAGTAAGATTTGTGTAGAACCCGCCCCTAAATACACAACATCGACGTTAGTGAATGGTGTTAGTGAGTACTGTTGGTTATATTTATATAATATAGATTACTGTGTTTACTACAGCATAACAACTACTCAAGCACCAGTACGATTTTACACACACACACAAGAGAGAGAGAGAGAGGGCGGGGGGGGATGTGTGTGCGTATGCAATTTGTTTTAAACGATGTTCCTTGCGCTGTCACAGGAGAATATTTTCGTTTAAATAGGTGGCCGGTTTTCTCCAATTTGTATGCTAACATTGGCTTCTGAGGACATCCACGACTATACGTATTGTGATTGGGCGCGTTGAAATAACGGCATATAATACATGTACAGCATACAGATAACATACCCTGATACAACTTCCTTAATTAAGTCAACAACCACATTGATCAAAAGAAAATAATTATCATTAGGCAGTTTTAGGTTAATCTGATAATTTGGGATCAATGTCAATCTCAAGTAATTAGCTAACAAAGCTCATATAAAGTACACACATTGCTAGATAGATAACGCCCGGCCTTCTGGATGTACAGGACTATCAAATTGATCCACAGTTCCCTAATGTTTGTGTCTTTAGTAAATTATCAGCTAACAGCATTTAAAACAATGTTAAAGACATGACAATGGAAATGTGTTAATAGGGATGTAGAACTAGTTTTTATTAACTAGGTGGCGGTAACTAGTTCTCAACACACAATGACAGAGTGACTACAGTAGCCATATACTGGTAGCTAGGAGGGATGTCCAGACGCAAACCTCCTAAGTTCAGGATATCCTTTATAAAGTATACACTGACTGTAGTTTACTGACAAATTTGGTATAAAGACACGGAGTAATGTTTAATCTTTACAAATTAATTGTGTTTACAAAAATATCAAGGTGTGTGTGTGTGTGTGTGTGTGTGTGTGTAATGATAATCGCTTTAGAAATTACATGGCTTGTTAACACATGCAAACTATTTGAAACTTTTCTGCTGTGGGGGAGTTGATGCTATCACGGTGAGTACAGTTTGCGCCCTTAACAGTAGGTGAACGTCAACTAATGATCGAAAGATGTCAGTATTTTGGTTAGTAATTAGCAAATATCAAAGCAGCCCCCGTCAGTAATTAATTACTAAACGTTAACACTTCCGGTTAAACAATGACCGGTTTTACAAAAGTGCTAGACCACAAAAGTTAGCCAGTATTCAGAATATACAAGTTCAGACTCTCTCAAAGTGTTGGCCAATAGTGAAATAATGTAACAATGGCAGCTCGGGAGAGTTCTGCTGGTTTAGAAAAAAATCTTGGTTTGTCGCAGTTCTAATATGGACTTTGAAGTTAAACACACACGCACACACAAATAAAGAATCTGATATGCTTTGTTAAGAACGAGACCCAACTGATTATGAAGTCCTAATCTATATAATTAAGTGAATCACACCAGAAGAGAATTGTTGGATTATGTATTGTCCAAATACATCCCATAAATATTATTATTATTATTATTAACTGCTAATCATACTACAGTGAAGAATATTTCGGTTATGATGCGTGTGGAGAACATACCTGATTTGTCTCTAACACGTGGTTTGATAAATATAATCCCACAAGCATATCTTATCAATAGTAACCTTGACATTTGTATGGTGACTAATGTAATCAATCACATTACTTCTGCTAGATTACGGGAAGCCATTCAATGTCAGGTATAAATACAGGTAAAATAGAAGATTATTGACAAGGTAGTAAAACAACAACAACAACAAACTAGTGGACAGTCCAGCTTTCACCAAGAGTAATAAACCGGAAGTGCTGGAATATTTCACAGCGACACCAGAGAGAGACGTCGGAAGATGACGTAGTTTATTTGTTCTAGTTGCTATAGAAACAGAAAACATCCCTGCCTTCCCGCGATAAAATTCCCCAAACAGCTGGTGGTGGTAGTTTCTGGAGGAAACGAATGGATACGAGAAGAGATCAGATACTCTTATACAGACATCAGCTATTTATGTTATAACAAACCGCATGTTAGTGAATTGCTTGAGTTTGTATTTGAAATACTTCACTTATGCATACAACATGGCGTCTTGGGAAATTCTTCGCTTACACCGAAGATTCCCTAAATGACTGAGCTTAATATTCCACAAAGATAGAAATGAAATGCACTCCGTTATTATAACACTTCGCTTACACAGGCAGTTATGCTCTGTATCAAACAAAAACTAAACATGATGTTAGCTTCCATAACATCGGTGAAAACATATCCAAAAAAATAATCAATTTCTTGTTCGTACGAAAACAAACCAGAAAACGGAGACGGATTTGCTGAGGGAATTGTTCGTTTTACCAAATTAAATATATTTCTGAATTATTAGTGTTGCTGGTGTTAGTACCTAGAGGGTGACGAACAAATAACAAAACCAAAATGGATGGCCACCTGAGTTGAGCCATAATCCAGACATTAACCATAATATCCCGAAACCACCAATAGATGCGTACACACAAATCCCTCAACACCAGCTTATAGCTACTAAAGGTGAAACGATTTGTATTACAATCACAAAGACCGAACCACGTCGTGATACCAGTCTGTGACTTAAGGGATCTGAGATCCGGAAGTGAACTGAAAAGCCACCAAACCCTAAATGGCAATGAAAAGGTGATGGATTTCAGGCAGCCCCCCACCCACACCACCCCCACAAAAACCCGACCTCCGATGAAACAAAGTGTCTCATAGACTAAATCTATGTCAATATTTATAATATTAGATTTGAGGTGATATCCAGATTAGAGAGGAGATCACACGGAACACATCTCACTGTTCCGATATGTAGCTGGACGGTTTGTTTTCCGGACACAACACAGGACCGACACGTGATGCGACTGTCAATGACCTAATGGCATTATGATTCAATCGTATCAGTAATTAGCACAACCGCCACACCTATTTCTTGCGCGTTCATCGGACTCACATGATTAATCTGCGTATAATTTCACGTTCGGAGCGGCTATCGTCAATAAAGTTAGCCATGTCACATTTGCTACTCCGTAACAAACTGCGCCACTTACAAAACGGAGTACAGACCTCTTGATGTACGTTCCTCGGACAGAAATGGACAGAAATGATCGATGATTCTAATATCAATTTTTTGGTGCAATATGACTGTTCACAATATTACCGGCACCACTATTCAAAGGACTACACCGCCAGGCGATTCTATACAATTTTGCAGAATCATAGGTTTTCCGATGAGCAGACTATTTGGATGCACAATCTGCAGTTAACAGCACACAATGAATGAACCAGTGACAAATACTCGTAAATCTTATCACGTCACTCCAATTCTTCAAAACTAAATCTCATTTAAAAAAATATATTTTCGAGGTCAAAAGCTCAACTAACCCCTCCGTAGGAACAAGCTTTAAAGCGAAAAGTTGTTTTTAAACCCACACACATTCGCTTTTATTTGTACAGAAGGACAGTTGCATGACGTCATAGAAGTCAAACATTGCATCTTCTGTGGTCAGATTCTGAAATCTTAAGTGCAACTAAAATATTTCTGATTCCAATATGTTCACAACAATCTGTTGCCTTATATATCCCTAATAGCCTCCAGTTCTAAATAATGTAGTCATGACATCCAAAAGTTGGTTATATTTAATAAAAGGGATTTTCCCCAAAAAATCAAGTTCCTGATTGGTAAACATTTTACACTGTCAATATAAGTCCACTGGCTGAAGATGATACTGGAGTTTATAAATAGATTAGATAAGACACACACACACACACACACACACACACAAGTGGAATGACCTAGTTTATAATAAAAATATATATAGCTAATCTAAATGTAACAAGAACTTGTTTACACTAAATTTAAATATTTTAATTTGTTCTGTTTTGACTGATACTTGACTGATGCGATAAAACGAATAATAAAAATGTTATCAACATTTTACTTCATGTCTCTCTCTCTCTCTCTCTCTCTCTTCCCCCCCTCTCTCTATTTATATATATATATATATATATATATATATATATAATTTTAAAACTATTATGGCTGTCACCTTCAAACGGGGTACCGGAGCACAATGACCATCGGATATTGATCAGCTTAGGTCTAATCTTCATACAAGTTAAACAAATATCACACGTTTTATGTTCCTAGTAATCTGTGTTTCCACTAATCCTTACTGTCAACATCGGAGTGTGATTACTTCCCAAAACGTGGCTTAACCTAAAACTGTAAATTTGTTAACACACTCAGTAAGATAAATGAGCAGTGCAGTGCTCCAGGCCGAGATACCTAATATAGACTTTACTATATCGACGACCGGTGTAAAAGCCAATATTGGTCTACGCAGTTGAAAGGAGCAGCAGCGTTCAATAGCTATATCTAATCAAACACATACACGACGTATGACGGGTCACAGTAACAGTGACCTGACGTCAGTCTACACGGCTAACTCCATTCATAATTCTCTAGCATTATTGCTCTCATAATATAACAAAAATACATGAACAAAATGGGGTATAATTAAGAGCCGGCACTTTTCTGAAATTCAGCCATTTTATGTAGTCTAGGCTTTAAACACAGCGCAGGAGGTTTGCGGTTCAACGCTCAAAACGTCTTAAATGCTACATGTTTTAATTTTCACTTCTACAAATTGCTACTTAAAAAGTATTGCAACTCGTTTTAAGTTTTATCTGAAATTTTAATTAGTGTTTAAAATAAATCGTTCGGGACAAATTTTACATCTCGATATCCAATATCAGTTCAATTGTAAGTTGCCGGGTTTACTTAAGTACAGTCCTCCAGACTTACATTTATCCCTCATTCCGCCTTCCTCTTATCACCCCCCCCCCTCCCCATCACCTGCCATAATTATAATTTGGCTCATAAATGTTTAAATGAGCTTCAGCCATCACATGACCAATAATTACCAATCACAGTTTCGAGTCTATCTGGAAAACGTTCCTGAGTCAATAGCAATGACTGATACAAACCGATCACCGTATCAATAATAATCTTACCAATGATGTTCACCGATGTGTAGGTGAACACTGCAGGTCTTAGTTCTCTGAACCGAAGACAAATGTCCCACGTCAAAACATTGAAAAATACAGTAAAACCTGCTTTAGTTTCTAGAACTAACTCGCCTTCTGGTAGGCAGCCTGGTCTCTTAAAAAGACCATATTATCATGGTCTTTACTGCTGTACTCTTACAGTACAAGAGAGTACCCACTGCCTAAACGGTAGCACAGATGGCCATAGAGCTCTGACAGCTGGGTTCAAACCCATGTCTAAGGGATGTTTCATCTTTCACACTGCCTCATTAACTTTGGAGGTCGCTCTGGCCAATCTGTGTGCATACAAATGGCCGTAAAACGCCAACATTTACTTACGCAGCAAGAACGCATAGAACCTGATTTTATTGACAACACGTGTGTAAGAACTATATATATATATATATATATATATATATATATATATGGATCGCAGTCTCTTAGGACAGGCTTAGGACAGGCTTCTCTGTATAAGGAAGCTTCTGGAAAGCTAACATTAGATATAGAAATACATATATCAGAGTAACATGATATGGATACCATTCTGTTTAATGTTACCAATAACAATAAAACAAACAGCTGGTATACAGTCTTACATCTAGATCAGGATCCAGAGATGGGAATTATAATATATTATTATTATTAGATGATCTTGTACAGGATATTATTGGTTAGAGCTTAATGGTTCATTTACACTTGGCCCCCTGGTATAGAGACCTATATAATAATCCACCCCTTGGCCAATATTAAACTATTTACAGATAGTTATAGATAGTAAATACGTCACATTAACCCACCAGACCGTATCCAAGTAGCTGGGAGTCAATCAAATATAACTAAAAACAGTCAGTTTTGAAATACTCCCTCCTGTCTAATGTGTGGATTTTGCATGCCATTTTAATGTTCATTGAGTCCTATTTGTTTCATGGCGGAGTTGGCATTCGGCAATGGTATGAATGAATAGTAGTTGTGGTGGTAGTTGTGGTGGTAGTTGTGGTGATAATGATGACGATTATGATCTGTAATAGACACATCTGATTACGTGTAAATAACCCTTTAAGACTTCGGTAACATCCATATAATTATGTTATCACGTGACATCCAACTGTGGCTGGTAGAATCGTCAGTTAACAATGTTCTGACTCATTAAGACAAATCATGGAAGCGTAAATACCATTGTCATTTCCCCAACAATTGCCACCACCAACAACCGCAAACCAATGTCACTTAGTATTAATTATAGTGGACCAACCTTGAGGCTAACACTAACACGGGTGTATATCAGACAAGACAATACAGTGATATCTCTTTGTAACATCTGCCGTCGTCTGATGGCACATCTGTGTATTTTCTACGCAATCGGTGTAGATCGGCTCGATATCTTGTGGCACACAAAGTTTCTATGTACACCTAGATCTGCTCAAAGTCTTACGTCACACAAAGTTTCCATGTACAGCTAGGTCTGCTCCAAATCGTGTGGCACACAAAGCTTCTAGGTACACCTGGATCTGCTTCAAATCTAGTGGCATACAAAGTTTCTAAGTACACCTTGACCTGCTCCAAATCATGTGGCACACAAAGTTTCTGTGTACACCTAGATCTGCTCCAAATCTTATAGCACCCAAATTTCTAGGTACATCCAGTTTTTTTCTCAAGTATAACCAACACAGTATAATTAATATTCATAATTGCTGTTATATAAAATAACAGAAGCCGAGTTCAAACAAAAAACAAACTAGTTGACAGCTGCGGGTAACCGACTGACATCAACACAAATCATAATTACTACTGATATGTAATACTATTTCATAATCAACTTTCTTTGATATCATTGGTACTGGTGCCAAACAAGATTTGAAAATTAGGTCTCAGTTGTTTATGGCCAGCGTTGTTCTGTGTTTAGATTTAATCACTTCAACGATTTCGCAGATAAATTACTGACCTCTTGATACGAATTTTTTTTAAAAGTAATTCAAATCCAGCTGTGTGGATAATATGATGATGATTGATGTTTTACGGCCACTTCTGTGCACATGGTAGGCTAAATGGGCCGAGCGACCTCCAAATGTAATGATATCGAAACAGTGTAAATAGAAATTAATTCGACACATCTGATCTAGGTAGTATATTTTTGTTTGTCAAAATTAGTCGAAATACAATTACGTTTATTACAATTTACTCCATAATTGTAATGGTTATAATTATGTGCTGGTTTAAAATGATGTCAGCTGATGATGACTGTAGCTGGTTTGTGGCTATGATGATGTTAGCTCGTCTGAGCATTACTGATGACGATGTTAGCTGGGTCATCGTGTTAACTGATGGAGTGATGGAACAAAGGAAGTTTTGGTCAGCCTCAGATACAGGTTCTGTTTGACCAAACACTGGCAACTCTCTCTGGCTATAATCGAACAATACCGAGGCATGGAGATAAGTACGCATGTCTCCCTCTCCCCACCTCCCTCTCCCTCTCCCCATCTCTCTCTCTCTCTCTGCGTGTGTGTGTTTGCGTGGGTTTGCGGGCGTGTATATAAGTGCATGTTTTGTCTGTCTGTCTGAATATCTTCAATAGGTATTATATAGTCCCGAATGACACCGTTCATCTAGGTAAAAATCAATTATTCCCATATATTCTACAGCTACAATCGTTTTGTGACATCCAATGTCACTGGGAGTGCCATTGCTAACCATAATGCCCAATCTATATAATAAACTAAACAAACTGAAGATAATGACCATCACATGAAACATTACTGATGTCCAACCATTTCTGAAGTAAAATTATTGATGGATTGACTACTCCCTTTTTTATATATACTGGCTTCTAATACACAAGTCAGTACAAATGCATAGTTTACTGTTGGTCTTCAGATACACACATAAGTTAGGAATTTTACCAGAAGTACTTTTCCACTGTTGCCCATTCTCTGCATATTTTTGGTACTAAACGTTTTCTACTAAATACCACGATATAGGATGTTATTTTTTTACATCTCGACTGATTCAGTCAAGTAGTGTACACATCTCACCTGTACCTTTCCCACACTCTCACCATTGATATCGAGTCCCTTTGAAGTACGATTAAAATGGTGTTTCAATGTCGAGACAGTGGTCTAATAGTTAATGAGTAATATACTTTTCTATTACTGCAGATTAAAAAAAAATATTATTCTGTGGATGAGCTACAACTACACAAGCTTAATAATAAAAAATAACAGTAAGATTTAAGTTATCACGTCTGATTTAAACAATATTTTGAAGAAAAAAATACCCCAATCATCATGGCTGCAAAATATGAAAAAAAATTCAGTTGATGGTAATCCATGATCTCACTATGTTTAGCTAATAATTTCTTAGCATCATCATGTTAACCGCTTCCAAAAATGACGAACTTAATCCTAACAAATGTCAACAAAAAATATTGATGCTCATGTTAGAGAACATATTGTGACTGCACAACCAGTGTGATGATTTGTCACTTACCTGCTTTCATGCAATAGCATTGGTTTCAGCCTTAGCTTTGAGACCTGCCAATCTGCATTGTGATTAACCATACCCTCGTGAATCACAAGGTATGCAACTGCATGCAAGTTAAAACTGGATACCGGCTAATGTTTAAATAATATCACAATTTTTGGTGAATAGAACATACACTCAACGTTCAGCAAATGACAAATCTGTAACCGAGAACAACGTAAAACCACAGCATAATGGGCCATAAATTAAGGATGGCCAAATATATTAATAACCATAACAATAACAAGTCGTGCCCAGGATGTGCACATCAATTTATCTAAATATACAGCAACTCAGATGAGCTGTGAATGATCAAGTATGTATGATGCTATGTGGCATGGATATTATGGACGCTCAGTTCTGATGTCAGACGTATGGATATAACTACGGGATCTAGGTTAATGCGGGATTGTAGCCTTCAGTCTGGGAAGACGTTGTATTAGCACTGTCTATAAATGTATTTCAGGTAGCTACTTCCGACAAAGAATAAGTAATATATATATATATATATATATATATATATATATATATCACATTGTTCAACAACAACAATCACAACAACAACAGAACAATGATAATAATAATAAATAATAATATATTTCATGATTACAGCTTGTCAATTAAATAACCCCCCCCCATATCAACATACCAATAAACGATGTTCCGATTGTTTAACTATCTGTGGGCTAAAAATAGAAACAGTCAGTCATATCCCAGTTGATGAAAACTAGGCTTCCATTTGGTAGGAGTAATCTAGGTCACGTCATACGGGGATGCCAGGGTTCGGAAGGAATCTGCCAAAGTTAGTCAGGTGAAGGCAACGTGGAGTACATGAACTAGAACTAGCAGAAACGGAAGCCTACACAACAAAAACTTAAGTGTCACCTTTATCCCGCACCAAGCTTAGGATTGAGTAGTACTTACGAGTTGCCTTTGCAGCTCATGGAGCTGGTACGTCACATACTGAGATCCAGATAAAAACAATTGCTTGTTGTTGTTGTGAGCGGTCCTGTGTGACGGTGTTGCGTCAAGTGAGCGTGTGTGCACGATGTGTCTCTGCCAATCTTATTCAACTCCTCTGTGGATCTCTTGGCCGACTATTCCTAACTGTCAGCTTCCATTACGCATCTAGACCCACACCCATTGGCCTCTCGGAGGGGTATCCACTTACACTGACGTGCTGATGATCCGTGATGGGACGTAGCCATAATCCCACATAAACATAGCACTGATGATGCTTGCTGCCTATGTTGTGTGTGTGTGTTTATCACCAGCCTATTTCCCACACATCACCAGCCACGGCAGTATCAGCCACCCAGTCAAACCCCCGCCTAGCATCTACCCTACTGACCCGAAGGACACTGCACGGTGCTGCCACCCAACGTTGATACTGGCAAAAATGTATTATGTAGCACGACAGAAGGGTATGTGTGTGTGTGCGCGCACGCGCGTGTGTAGTGGAGAGAGATAATTAGATAACCTTATTCCTTATATATCGCGTAATTTGTTATATGTATTATTTCATATCACAATATCCATAAATAAGCCAGATTACCAAAACATTGTCTATATTAAAGAACATGTCTGACTGTCATGTTAACGAAATGGGTAATTTTAATATTGCATTACCCCCCACTTCTCTGCGGTATGTGCGTGTACACGTGTGCGCGCAGCTGTCCTGCCCTTACTGTAAACAGTGATTGTCCATAGAACAAATTTTCTAAGTAAGTTTTAAACATGTAAATAACTGAACAGTATGAAGACAATGTTGACAGCTCAAGTATAACATCTGGATGTAGTCTGAGGACGTAAAATGAAGCCAATTCTTACAGTTCTAGATATCCTCCCATATAATATAATGATAATAATAATAATGCATATTTAATAAAGCGCCCTTACAAGCAGGAGCCACCCAAAGGCGCTGTACAAATAATGATAAGAAGTCCTCCACATGATAATTGTTATCATTAACCTAACCGTAAGTTAGGCCACCAACCACTGATTATAAGACTCGGACCTTGATACAGACGTCTTATTGTTATACTCTGATTCTAGCTTACTTCATATATTGTATTGTTTAATGCCACTTGGTAGCATATAAAATTTCAGTATTCATGAAAAGGTAGATCAATTAAAACAATAAAATACTCTATAATGAAGATTACAAAATCCCCCTCCATTAGCCCCTCATAAAAAACAACAACAACACACAACGAAAACAAATAATCATGACGTCTCTGGGTTAACTAAATACCAAAACAAACAAACAAACATTTAGTAACTACTTATAGTCACATATCAAGATTTCAGTCCTGACTATAAAACCAAGCAGATAACACACAGACTACATGAAAACATCATCATCATGGATCTCAGTATTATAAAAAGGTACACAGTCTATTTCAACAAATGTAATAGTCCTAATCCACAATCCCTAGCCTAAGGATTTCAACAATCTACCATCATCTTTAACCATGGTCAGGAGTGAACTGTTTCCAGTTAACTAATTATGGATGCATGCTCCAACTTAGTCGATCATATCCGCCGGGTAGACACTCATTTATGGTTGAGTCTGCCATGGATCAAACAGCGAGTCTATGGACTCGAACTCACATTTCAGTCCACACGCTACCATAAGTGATAATCACAAATATAATATTCCTGTATGGAAGCCGTGCCCCCCCCATACAGACGCCATTTATAAATTGGTCAACGTATTAATATCAAATCAGACACATATTATGTAGCTTTAGTGTTTAAAGTTGGTAATATCTCGGAGAGAGAAAGAATGATGCACAACTTACAGCTGGTTGTTTCCTTCCTGAGAAGCCCAATGCAGCCTACACAGGGGGTTGAGTAGTGGTGCCTTATCACCCTTACAGCTACACAGTGGCCAAGACAATGACATGTAGAGCGCCATCCTCATCGACAAGTGTCATGACATGGCTGCGATATCACACAATACCGTCGTCCACGTACGGATCCCACATATCCACATGCTATAGCAGACAGTATCGGTATCCGGACGACGGGGACGGGATCCTGGCAGTGACTGATGGGCGACTGACGACTGTACGCGGTGCAGTCCGAGTCGGCTATTTACACTTACAGTCAGTCAGTTGTATAATCCACCAATATCGCCATCACATGACTGTCTCTGCGGACGTCTTGCCATACACGGCCCTCACTTATCGATTAAAACACTCCGATTTAAGTTGAACAGACATCACGTGTACACAAGACCAACAAGTGATCCACAGATCAGTGAACAACACTAAGGAAAACGTGTTACCAAACCTTGCTACAAACTCCAATCACAATGGCCATAAATCACATCGCATCGTATTAATATCGGTACACAACCGAACCACTGGCTTCCAGCTTAAACAACCGTTATCATTGTAATAACCGGAATGTTCCTATCCTGAATATATTGATCCAGATAATCAGCTCATGTACTGGATGTCCACAAATATTTATACATCCTGGTCAATATCCAGTATGACGGCTGTTTGAAAATATTCATATAGAGAGTAGATATCAGCTCTAAACCAGTCAAATAATATCAATCACTAGCAATGACTGTTACGACACTAAAACTAACACCAAAAATTATGTTTCAGATATTAACAGTCCGATTTCATACACTAAAGGTCAGATTGTTGACAATAACAGTCACAACGTAGACACTGACATCCACGTTTATGATACTAACACTAACCGAGAAATTAACAATAACAGTCACATTATTAACACTTAACAGTCAGACCATTGACTCTAATGGCTATATTATTGATGTTAATTATCACAACACCATAACCCATAACCAACATGATCCAGTACAGTCCCATAACCAATATTACCCAATACAGTCCCATAACCAATATTACCCAATATAGTCCCATAACCAATATTACCCAATACAGTCCCATAACCAATATTACCCAATACAGTCCCATAACCAACATTACCCAATACAGTCCCATAACCAACATTACCCAATACAGTCCCATAACCAACACATTACCCAATACAGTCCTAACCAACATTACCCAATACAGTCCCATAACCGACATTACCCAATACAGTCCCATAACCGACATTACCCAATACAGTCCCATAACCGACATTACCCAATACAGTCCCATAACCGACATTAACCAATACAGTCCAATAACTGACATTACCCAATACAGTCCCATAACCAATATTAACTGTGTATTAACATCGACACTCTAAATTTACCATTGATAAAGCTACAATCATCAGTTGGAGGCCAACTCGTCATTATGACATCTAGCTACCTAAAGACTATAGAGTGTAGATTGACCAGCCACCGATATGTAATCTTTATCAATCAGAAAATACAAACAACACTTTGGTAATTCCGATCAAAGTACTCAATAACTGATATAATGGTAGTGATAGGAGCACTATAGTACTTGATTACCTTAATCTACTACCTATATATAGCGTCACGATCTGCCGTTATGTTATAATACACTAGTTGGCTCTTAAACCATACTAGATAAACCATTTACAATAGATAATGGTAGAACAATAACTGTATGAATAATAGAATCTATATTGGTTATAATGAGGTGAACGCCAGCAACTACTAGTCACCATAATAATGAACGAACTAATTTCTAACACACACACATACACACACATACACACACACACATCAGTGAAACAAGCCCCTGAAGTCAACCTTCCACATAATACGGCCACTGGACAAGTCTTCACTATAGCAGCAGCAGCACGGATCGCAGATTTGTTTTAATATAAATGCGATGCTTGTTGAACCCGGAGAACCTTTAAAATCTACATTGAATTTGACAATATATGTCATCAACTGATTGGATTTAATATGGCTTTAAATAACAGGCTGTTACCAGCAGATGGCTAAAGTACAGGCGCTAATAAAAACATAAACATCTGAAACAGTAGGGTGCAGGTTCACATTTTCTATGTTGAAAGTTCTGTTCCGTGAAGAGGGGTTCCTTATATTAGGAAATCCACCAATCTATGGAAAATTGAAATGATGGGGGGGGGGGGGAATGCTTTCTATTTTTGGAAATGGTCCCAGGGATAAAACAACCCCTTCATGATTAGCTCTATTGTATGGTGAAAATTAATTAAGCATTAATCAGCCAGCATCACGAGAACAATGAGATGCTTGTTTTTCAAAGAGAAAAAAGAAACCATTACTATTTGTACCGACTACATGTGGCCTAAAACGAACCCATGAAAAGCAAATGAGGCAACATGCAAAGAATCAAGCAATTCCAATACAAATAAGGGTTGTACTAAAAAAAATACGAATAAGGGTTGTACTAAAAAATACAAATAAGGGTTGTACTAAAAAAAATACAAGGGCTGTACTAAAAAAATACGAATAAGGGTTGTACTAAAAAGAGTATGGTGCACAACTTATACTGGAATGTGTCAATATATAACAATACTGAGATGACTAAGAGTTAGTCAGCCACCGTTTGATATTCAGAGCCTGACAGTCATCCTAGACGGGTGTCATATATGTCAACGTCAACACTTATGACACATATTATTATTGAACAGCTGTATAGATCTTAACAAGGCCAAGTTAATTATCAGATTATATAAACTAATAACTTAAAATATATTCTATACACACACTTCAGTCCTCTAGGTTCTGTCACTGACAATGTTAAAGATCAGCTGACAACAAATTCCCTGATTCACTTCTGGATAGTTACTAAGCAACATTTTGATAACGTCAAGCCTCTGGATGATAAACAATCTTTCACAAAGTAGGTAATGGAAATATCCTATGTGACGACGATGTACTGTATAACATAACTCACAGCCTACTTAATAATAATAATAATAATAATAATGATGATTTTAATCAACACAAATTGCCCTGAGGTGCTTTATAACCAAAACATAAATGTACAGTATTTCACATTATAGATACTATATTATATCAAACGAGCATTTATTAGGAACCTTGCCAAATAGATCCTGACTTGTTGCAGATTAATACAATCAGGATGTGGACTATAGCCAGCTTAATATAAAAGAAATGGCTTAATTACAATATATTCCATAACAAAGGTAATCATATAGTGATTATTGTCAATCATAGGTTAGACATTCAGATGGTCAACATTTCTCACCTGAATGTGACTGTGGATGGGGATTAATAACATGTTATGCATCAACCCCCCCCCACACAATAGAGTGAAGAAAGGAGGACAGACATCGATCTTACTGTAATTACTATCACTGATAGTGAAGTATAGTACTAATTTTATCAGTATTTCAAGCAGATGAGAAACAGATTACATCATAATGGTATAAATATCTAATATAGATCGTATAATATTGATTGTCTGGTGTATGTCAGGTGATATTCAGATTGTAATGGAGTGTTCTGATGACTTAATGGAGTAAGATCACCATGAAACATGTCACTCAGGTCAACTGATTGGGCTAACATATGTCAAGATAATGGGTCTGTTTATTTCTTTAACCACAATTCTCTCTCTCTCTCTCTCTCTCTCTCTCTCGTGTGTGTGTGTGTGTGTGTGTGTGTGTGTGTGTGTGTGTGTGTGTGTGTGTGTGTGTGTGTGTGTGTGTGTGCGTTGGTGTATCTCCACACGGGCGTCAATTTGTTGTGATTCAATCCCCTGAAGAATGATCCATGTGGTATTTATGACTGATCTCTGTATCAGTGATTATATATACATATATATATATATATATATATATATATATTATATATTAAGAGAGAGAGAGAGAGAGAGAGAGAGCCACAAATACAAACAATGTTAACATTTTACATGTTGTGATAGTTTTGTTAAGATAAACATATCACACAGATCAACTAATTTCATTACTACAGCAAATAAAAAACTGACATTAAATATGATGGCGGAGTGGAAGTATAGCGAATGGGGGGGGGATTGGGTCTAATGGGTGACCGTATTTATTTGGAATTTCCTCGACACAATACATCAATAAAAATTATCTAATAACTAGCTAACCTCAATTATTCTATAATAGTGGCTATCAAACCGTAGTCTGGCAAGTACTTGTTGTCTAATATCAGACAAACAGTATACATAATACAGAGTTATATTTCACAATTCACATCAAACTAAATGCACACAGGCGCGCGCAGACACACACACAAACAGTTATTCTGTTCGTAAAATGCTAAAAAAAATTAAATCTTCGTTGATAACAAAAACAAAATCAGATAAACATGAACCTGTTGGTGGTCACACTTCCCAAGCCTTAGTTAATCCAGTCATTAATAAGCCACCAAGGAACCTCTAGTAACCATGGCTCACAAATAAATGGTCCACAAGGAATAAAAAACATCCCTTTATCTGGCAACAAACCGGTTAATAACATCAAGTCACTGCTTATAATATTCCATGTGCTAACTGTCTAAATACACTGCTCCAATAATAATAATACCAGTGGCCTGTACACATCCAGCTGTACGTCGTCCGGCTGTACGGTGCCCAGTGGTACCCAACAGCACTTCTACATCACATGCGAACATTTACCGGAACTATTAGGTATCACCATCCGCATAACAATCACTGTGTCATCAAAGAAATCCAGTGCATCATTCCAGCAAAATGGTAATTTACATGTCTCGTGTGAAATTCCATAGCAAACACAATATAGAAGTTGCCTTGTTACGATGGCCACATAACATCCACAGTGTCCCAGCATCTATAACATCACTGGTCTGGTGGCTGGCCGGGACACGTGACACACGTCGTCATCATAAGATCCACATCACCTGACACAGACAGTCACAAAACTGTTTACAATTTGCAACAAGCACCTCCTAGGTCCCAAAATGAATTCCTACAAACCTGTATTGATCACATAAATCGTCCAATCATTGACTACAGATAAGAGAGAGAAGAGAGAGAGAGACACACACACACACACATATATATATATATATATATATATATATGTACAGCTAGACGGCGAACTGGAGTCCGGGTTGGGAGATTCTCACAAAAATGCGTTAGAACTCTGGCCTCTAACATCTTCAGCCCACCACAATACTAGCCATTAACCCTGATACAGGTGATGTCGGAGACAAGACGACACTGACGAGACAATTATCCATCATTACTGCATTTATTTTCTGGCCGACTTTGAGAAGACAAAACAAAGCCGGCTGACTTCATCAGCTGATGAATCACATCCCGGGCCATGATAGGTCTAACAAGGAAGAGAAGATGCTTCGTGCCCACACGGCCCACTCCTAGCCAGTGGTTGATGCTTCAGGCTTCCCTCAGTAACACCGCACAGGGGGAACGGACGCTCTCCAGTACAGAGTAAAGGGATCAATGGCAGCAAGGGAGTTACACCAAGTGCACTCCAAACTACTGGCCTGACACCTAGTGAATGAAGGTCATGTTAAATACCAAATGAGAAATTAAAAACTGCATGCGGCGCCATCAATAGGGAGGGGTTACTGTAGTCAGTAGGCCCTACTGGCTACAATAATCCCTGCCTGTAGAGTGTGCCCTACTGAGTAGGGCATGCCCTACATACGTCTGCAACCTTTTAGAGGGATTATTAACAGAGCCAAGACTCATGCGATGCCAGAGGAGAAGGCAGCAGGATAGACATAAGGCCATTCCTCATCGACACCACCTGCCTGAAATGTTGTTCGACATCAAGGACAAGTCTGCATTTCCTGTAGCTAAGTAATGGCCTATATGACTCCGCATCGCCTTGTTACAGACGTCAGCCTCGCCAAACCAAGCATATTGAGTCATGTGACCAGTAACTGCCCTACTCCCATTTCACTTGATCAGTAAATTGGTTGAAGCTCAGTTCAGGGATGTAGTGCACGAGGTGGAATACAGTTTCCCTGGCAGTGGTTTTAAAGAGACTTGCCAAAGGACATTTTCAACCATCTTACAAGAATGGTGTATTCAGAATAAACAAATATTATTGATAAAGCCTATAAGTTTTATTTGCCATACTAGAGCTAACTGATAATCTGACAGGCCTTAAGACACTGTTCCATATAAATCGTTACAAAACCTAAAAGTAGAGTACCAGTAATGGACAGCCTCAAATATACTACTGTCTAATAATAATAATTAAAAAAAATAATAATTACAAAACTTCTATAGCGCCAATATCCTCGAAAAGAATCGAGCTCAGTGACACACATAGTACAGGGGTTGGGCAAACTCATAGTCCGGGTACGATGCAAAGTTCATCAACAATGATCAGATGGCAAGGAAACTTAGGACTAACATACACTGCCAACACAATTATTCACAGTACATTTCTTTACTCTGGCATTTTGATCAAAAATAGTTAGGTTTTTGCCCCAAAGGTCAAGTATAAAATCATCCCCAAAACAATGCTATCTGTGATTGATAAAAGTCACACCATTGCAATCAGTCTCAAAATGGTAGCATATGATGTTCTGGGGTAACAACTATATCCACTGTACTTTTAATAACACTGGCAGTAATTACATATGTTAATAAATGTGGCAATAAATTTACATAAAAATTCAAGCATACTTTACTCCAGTTATAGCCAGTATCTCATCATTAATTTAGTTACCAATATGTTAATTGTGCATGAGGGCTGGGATATTCCTGTTTAAAAATTGGTTATTATCAGAATGATATTAATAGGTAGTTGACAACCAATATTGAATATTCAATTACAAATAAATCTCCTCAACAATATCCAACATACACAATGAGCACAGATGTGAAAAAGTGTTAATTAAGGATGTGGTTTATTTGTCACAATTTATTAATGTTACCGGCAGTCATAATGTAATCTGACATGTATGGTTGGATATCACAGCACAGCAACATCATGATTCAACTACGTCGCACTTGACATCCCTAGCAACACAAACAGTTCGTTATAAAGAAAATTACCTGTACTTGAAACGACAACGAAATAAAATACATAATAACCCTTTCAGATCTATCCGTTATGAAATAGGGTCTGTAGAAGGTCTATTCTATTAATGTGATCATTGCGAACAGGTGTACAACTCTTCCTTGGTAACAAGTGTACAGGAAAATGGTTCTTTCCAGGAAGAGCACTCATTCCAAAATCACATCTACTGGTGAAAGCTCCTCAGGTTCAGTTACCCCTCTGGTGAATCTTTACTATATCACAATAAAGGATGAAACGAGAACAAATGAAATCCTCTTCCTATTTCGTGATACAGCATGTGTATGTTTATTTTAAAATAATGGTTATAAATGTTTGTTAGCCACTACTGGCCAGAAAGTCCTCTTCGTATAACAACAGTGGTCTTAAGCTGAGTAAACAGGCACTGAGGTGAACATCAAATACAAAGTAAATAATATTTAAAGGAAAATAACTGTCAGATCAAGCTCATGGTCATGCTCCAACAGGCAAACGGTCAACCAGAACGATCGTTTATAAAAGCTGAACTGAGACACTAATCGATATTTAAACTGTGATTGCTTCATGGTGTATACATTACATATATAAATGGGAGGGAAAAAACTACAACAGAACAGGCTAACAAATCACACAATCCATTGAAAAACTTATGGGTAACGGTTTGCACACAACTACAGCTGTTGGTCTCGCGGTGGCAGCACCAGTCTAACTAATCACTCTCCCATTCACCAGATGGCAGCCGAAATAATCCATAATAATGAGGAACGTTTTGGAGAGTTCACTAGATGGCGCTGCTACGCAACTCGTACTTAGCCGTTTTAAGGGGATTTATATTTTAGTATGCTTCCAAGTTATAGCACATAAAGTACCAATAACTCACTAATATATTCAATCAACTTCGGATAAATTAATATAATGTTTAGTATGATTAATTAAGTAATTGAAGTAGGTGGAAATACTTCCCATTAAACAGAGTCCATAGTAAGAACTCAATCAGAGTGTATTTTCGAATTTCTTACGTTATTAAATATTTTTTAATTAGAATGTGGAATTTTATTAACTTTCAATTATTATTCTGAATTAGAAAGAGGCATCATTATTTAAAAGCAAGGTTAAAGTTTACACCTTGTTATTCACATAGAATGAACCTGATGAGTTGCTGAAGGTGCAGAGCTTACAGCAGAGATGGTCTAGTGCTCAATCAGATTATATATTATGATACTTTTCGCTTAATATATTTCTAGATTAAATTTTTGTTATATTTACGTACTATTAACTATCATTCCGATATATTTAACATCAAGATAGTTAAACTCTGCATTATGGGGGGGGGGGGCGGCGGGGGGTGACTCATGGACGTTTATACTTGTTCTAGAATTTAAAAAAATTCTTGCTCAATGTCTTATATTTCTATTTTTCAATCAATTAACTATATACTTCTCGGCTGTGTCTTAATATTTTCATTTCTTATGAGACATTATGATTTGGAAATATCACTAAATAGTTACCAGGAAATAAATGTTAACAAGTGACAAGTTTAGCATGAATAACCTGGATGCATCGCAGTGCCACTCAGCGGATTATTTTCAAGGTATCCGATTCCCCAATAACCCAATTGGTGGCAGCACCAATCACTAGAATGCTAACGCACGAGGTTGAGGTCATATCCTATGGATCAAGTTGTTTAAATACGTGCACGATAAATGCAGAAAAACATGTAACTAGCGTCATTTATGTATTTTTGGTTACATATAGGCAATGATAGTCATCAGAGGAAAACCAATTTATGGTGAAGCCGATCTAGTTATTTACCTTATTAGATTAAGCGCTTGGTGGAGGAAGTGGTGACATCCCGTTGGCGTTGGTACGGTAACAATGACTTATATAACTGTTGACATCTAATCACCACCAGGTTGGCCTATTAGAAAATCAGCTATTAGGTTACTAACTATCTCCACCTGGTAGGTTTCTCCCTCTCTCTCTCCACACACACAACACACACAATTGTTTCGGATCTTAAGAGCCGAAACAATTGGGAAAAAACCCAGATATTTGCAGTGCTGCTAAGCTCGTTTTGTTGCAACAGTCATTAGTGGGGGGAGGGAGTCGTGATTTGAACCGTTTCGCTAATTTTAAACTGTGTGACCTCATTCAGCTGAAACTCTGCCAGAAAGTGATTATTTATCGGTGTACTTGAATCTACACCAACTACATGAGTAAATATTATTACGGAACATTTTTGGTTTGAGCAACAACATGATGCCAGTTTTACAACACCTTCAATCCCAAAAGCTAAAAATTATTATCCATTGCTAGTTTATTCCAAAGTTTTTGTGTGTGTGTGTGTGTTAGCAAACTATTAAAATCTATACATCTATGAACCTAGTTTTGGTCGGTCTGAAAACTTCACACTGAACTGGTTGATTTGTCATCGATTCAAGAAAGCCTGATAGTATGAGAGTACATTTAATGAGCATATAGAGAGTAAAAACCAAAAGCTATGGAAACGATCCAGATTTGTTGCTTCCTGAAAAATCAGCAGGAAGTGAGCTTTCGGACCCAAGGTCATCGCCAGTTAATGAACAACACCTGACCAGTGACTAATGTTAATATTACGCCATTACTTCAACCATTACCTACTGTCTAAAGTCATACAATACTTATTACTATCATTACAAGCCAACAAAATCATTACCAGTTGTTATATCAACCTGATGAATGACTGGAGTTAATAATGGATGAATGTGTAGGGCAGAGAAATAAAACGGAGAAAAGCGAATTAGCTGTGTCCCACAGGCTGATGAGTAGCCCAGACATACGTATAGATAGATGTAGGTATATATACATGTATCGATATATGGAGGTGTAGAAGATTTTATATTTAGATTGATGTATGTAGAGTTTTAATTAGATTTAGATTTATGGAGGTAGAGGTCTCAAAGGATGTTTGGAGATGTTGATGTTATGTACAAGAGCCACTATATATGTATCCTAAAACACACACACACACACACATTATATATATTGTAATTTCAGAATTTTGCAAGAAATAATAATTCTGTGATTAGAATTACTGTATTTATTATTTTTATTACTCTGCTTAACACTATTTGGTATGCTCTAGGCACAAACACACACGCCATAGTTTCCTTTTTATGCTTATATTTAAGTCTATATGTGGGTGTGCACATTTCTCTCTCTCTCTCTCTGTGTGCACATGCGCTTTCTCTCATGTGTGTTATATTTTAAGTGTGATCAGGCATGGGGTAAATTCAATTCCTCAATTGGAATTGCTTATTTAAAAAAAAAATGGAATCAGAATTGATAAGTTTGGGATTGGAATTGAAGTTTCCTACAAAATAATTAAATCCAGAAATATATTACACGACAATGCTACTTGGAATTTAAACTATTCAGAGTAGGTAGTCCAAGTAGGTACTCGGAATAGGTATTCACGGTACCTGCTCTTGGTAAAAAGAGTCAGGGAAAATGGAATTGGAATTGATATATTTGATGTGGAATTGACCCCATATCTGAGTGTAATACAATATTATATAATATAACAATATATCATATGGCAACAAATACCAACAACCAGTCTTTGGTGTAGGTTGTCTAACCATAATAATGTTGACATCAGTCAGGTAACATTAGCAAAATTATTAAAACTTCATTAAATCACACACACACAAAATGTTTTTATATTAAAACGATCACATTATAGTTCTTCATACATCTATATTGTGTGGAACACCTTTCTAGGTCAAACCTATCTTGAACTAGGGGAGCCCTATTAAATATTATAATTACAATAATGTCAAAGATCAAGCCAGTAGTCCTAAAAGCCATCCACTCTAATTTAACTCTGTCGGTGAACACTTACAGCTGAATGTACTAATTCTAATATGGTACACTATTAGGTCACCTTTCGGTAATTTAGTGTCAGTTCTTATATCAGGTGTGTGTGTGTGTGTCTGCCACATTTAGCAACATAAACACGCTATAACCGTTAGAATCAAGGGGGGGGGGCATTAGTACCATTACCTTCAATTAACATGTCTATTCCACCAGATAAACAAGTGGGAAAAAACCCCTAGAAGTAAACCTTGAGCAACTGGTAAACATCGCATACAGGCATCAAATAAACATTTCTCCATCTACATTTGGATCCGGAACAATATAGTAAAATTGTAGGGGGAGGGGGAGGGGTGGTTTATTATTTTCTGTGATGCCTACCTAACTGGGGATTTTCTGATGAGAATATTCTTCAGTTTGTGATAAACTCTTGACAACCACAGCTGATTATATCCGGGTGTTAAAACCAAAACAAGGGCTACTTCTAACAGGTGTGTGATTTAAGAAGTAGGACGGACTATTACAACAAAGGCGGAGGAGAACGGTGATTAGTAGCACTTAACTCTTTTTTTTTAAACAATTTAAAATCTAATATACAGCAATTTCACACAAAAGGTTAATCCTTCCACACCCTCACCCCCCAAAAAAACAAAACAACAACAACGAAAAAGCAAAAAGCTGCACATTCTGTTCAGAAACATACATTAATAGATGAGCATAGTTAATGGTTAGATCAGCAAAAAATCGTATGTTATTATTGCTGCTGTAACATCTGGATCATTCACAACGCGAAATGGTATTACAAAACTCACATTAAAACGGCACTTCCTATGCATCGTGTGGTTTAGACATTCTTATTTTTTTTGAATCGAACTCTCTGTAAGTAGAATATCATGCAATACAAGTGGAATAATGATATTTAAAAAAAAGGCTATTTAAGTGTAGTTTATACACAGATGATGATGATAATACTGATTATCAAAGCCAGCCGAGCGTATTGGTTTCAGACAACAACAAATATCACTATTTATTATAGTTCTGGCAGAGATCACATCAAACAATATGGTTTATGTTCTCTCTATCCCCCCCCCCCAGCCCAGTCCAGCCACACAGTACTCTACATAATGAGGGTTTAGTGAAGGGCTTCTGGGATTATCCTGGATGTTGGCTGAGTGTGGAGCATAAAACTGATCCATATCGGACAGACGGCATAAAGCAGACATCCGCATCTATAACTAGCATAAGTTACAATGTATAACAGTCTTGCCATTATTAAATGATAGCCATTTCCTATATAATAGGTGCAACCGGCTGGTGGGCTACTTTTCTTGTATATCAATAACAAATCGTGTTTCGCACTTCATGTCGGACGCGCGCACGCGCAGTCCAGGTGTGCCGTTTTACGTGTTCTTATGGCCCAAGGTGGCAAACTATCCAGTAATATGAACAACGGCGGCAACACCTTAAAATGTCATTCAGCACCAGCAGCACACCGCCATCATAGTTAGCAATAACACTAGTTTGTCTAACGACAGATACCAATGTCTAACAAAGCTCTTCATCTGGTAACAAGCATAAATTGTATATATTTCACACTCTAGACGTTATCGGAAAATCCGCTTCTTTTTATAAAGTTCAATGTAGTCATAAGACTCACTTGGTGGCGGTTGAGCTTTTTTCTTATAAATAACCTACAGTTTTCAACATTTAAAACGTTTATCTCATATTCGGGGTTTACTGCATATTACCTCTGAATAGCTCCAGTTAGTAATTGCATTTGATTAAATTATTATTATTATTAGAAAAAAGTTTCAGCCCTAACTATGACTGTGATAGTGCGACTTAAGAACTTGACACTTCTCATTCACGAACCAACGTCTCGTCTCCGTCACCCAACCGGCAGCGTGGTTGGTCAATGACCTGTAGCACCTGGGTTCAAACCATGGTAAGGGTGTTTGACTAGTAAGAAATTTGTTGGGCTAGTGGGTTTAAATATTACTAGCCCAGGGGCTAGTGGGATGTAGAAATATTTGTCTGGCCCTGACGGCATGTCTGCAGAGTGTTTCATCTTTTATTTCGACCCCTCTACCGTTGGTCGTCAGTTGGCCCATGTCCACGAAAGTGGCCGTAAAACAACAAACGTTTCAGTACTACAAGCCAGTACCATCATAAATCGCCTCAGCAGCATACTGTCTCTTCCCAGCCAGTGAATGATCTCCAGTGATCTAAACATGGAAAGGTCAATGGATTGGAATGTCATGAGGGTTAACAATAGAGATCTGCCGTTGATCATTATGAGCTATTTATCAGCTAGTTGGCAGTGTCTATCAACACCGGGGTAGCTCAGATATAAGACATGGAGTGTTAACAAAACATTGACCAAACATAGAGAGCATATGGCTGACTACAAGGTAACATGTGGTAGTTATTAGCTTTGGCTTCTGTTGGGGCTTACAACTTTTTGGCTCGCTCAAAGTACTCCTTCCTATCTCATTCAATAAGTATATATAAAGAGTGTACACACGCGAGTGCACACACCCATACCTGCGCGTTCAACACAGCACAGCGTTCCTATCTAACTTGTAGATATATCTATATAGCATGAAAATTCCCATCTCCTGGATGAAGCTCCCCCATTAATCGTCTGCCTGGTTTTATTCTCTGAGCCGGCACCTTTTCACACACCGCTAACACCCTAGCAACTACGACTGCAACAACGCCAACAAGTAATACCCGTTATAATCCAGCCCAGACTGTGACAAATTATGTCTCTACCATGATGACAACAATATGTTATGTCCCGGTCAAGTAAGGATGTCTTGTCCATCACAACATAACGTACCATTATCATCGCCACATAACACGCCTTTACCATCACAAATCACATTTCAATCACAACAATCTCTGCTCATGATCTCTGTAACTCTAAACTAGACCACTACTACAGTTGTTTTGCTTCAACTACTGGTAATACATTCAGCCGGAGTGATGTCTGAAATATAGCCGACGAATGAGGATCAAAGGAATACCTGAACTTTTGGGTACTGTTGTGAACTGTTGTGAAATTTGAATAGCAAAAGATTACGTATGTGGATGTTTGTTGTTGTGATTAAATAAATATGACATCTGTTGGCGAGAACCTCATAAATATGTGACACTGTACCTTGACAAACAAATCATCTTCACATTCAACTGATCAGTAAGTTACTGGTTATTTACTGACATACAGGTTACTTTACATTATTATTATTATAATAAAACTTGAACCTGGCACTAATTCTGTAATAATTAAATACTGGAAATCCAATTTGATAATAATTTACTTCTTTAATGTCCAGCTTCCCTTTCTTTTGAGAAGAGATCAACTATCAAGTTCTATCTGTTTTATAATGTTGTTTACAGTGAAATATTTGTCAGACATTAATAATTTAATATGCCAATGAATACATGTGTTTATAATATTTGACACTAGTACATGAACCTAGGGGTGTCAGTGTACTAATCATCTATTGGCGAACTGTATGACTATTACCATATGAGCATAATTTTATAAACTAACACCCCGGTGAGATGTTCTCTTTATTATATCCATTCTACAACATTAAAATTGACGGTGTGTTTGTGACATAATTTCATCCAAATCACTGGGTTTGTGACTTCACTTATCCAAGCGGATAAAAACAGGTCCAAACAGCATGGAAATCGATATTCTCATGCTACCTAAATATGTCACTTTCTGACCACAGAAGAGTCTTGTGATATTGAAAACCTCGCTGTCTCGGTGAGTGCGTGTAATTATTGAATTTATTGGCAACTGGTTTAACCATGACGATGATGAATAAAGGTGAAAGGCCACAAAATCTGTCATATATGTTAAAACGTAATATATCTAGTCATGAGCAAGCCAACAATGCTACCACATTGCAAGTGGATTTAAATTTTAATGGCTTTTTACTGGTAATAACAGTGGAATGTAAAAATATGGAATGAAAACCCCAACCCTGCTGTTTATCCAATGAGTTGTTGTTTGTATGGGTTGTCACTTGTTGCCTGTGTGTCCTAAGGGTATTCCCTGTGTGTCCAATGAGTCGTTGTTTATATGGCTTATCACTTGTTGCCTGTGTGTCCTAACGGTATTCCCTGTGTGTCCAATGAGTCGTTGTTTATATGGCTTGTCACTTGTTGCCTGTGTGTCCTAAGGGTATTCCCTGTGTGTCCAATGAGTCGTTGTTTATATGGCTTGTCACTTGTTGCCTGTGTGTCCTAAGGGTATTCCCTGTGTGTCCAACGAGTCGTTGTTTATATGGCTTGTCACTTGTTGCCTGTGTGTCCTAAGAGTCGTTGTTTATATGGCTTGTCATTTGTCACATGTGCGTACTAAGGGTATTCCCGGTGTGTCCAATGATGGTGTGAGGTAAGTGTTATGGATGTTAATATGTAATCGTATGGACCGCAAGGGTTAGCCTATTGGCATCCTGTCACTCACACACACACACACACACACACACACACAGAGAGAGAGAGAGAGATAGACTGAACAAAGGTGAATCAGGTATCTCAGTGCATTGTTTACCAACATGTTTAGCATGTGCTGGAGTCATAGCAGCTGTGTGGATAGCATAGGCTGTTCTAACTAAGTCATTAATCATCTGACTATGGTAGAACTGCCAACATTGTTGTTTGTACAGCTTTTAACGTGAGCCGTAGGTGTATGATAGTTAGCATACCTCCACAGTCCTACTGTAGTAAATAGTAACAGATCCCAGGCTATATATACGGCGCTGAGGGAACTGTACTAAACGGCTTGACATCGAGCAGCGCAATCACCAAATACAACAACACAGGGCGGCATTATGGTATCAGAATCACCACAGACACAATAGTGGCAATATTAATCCAAACCATAGACATGATAATTATCAACAAAAAGGGGGTATTTATTCAAAAGTCAAAATAACAACAATACGACAAAGAAACTACATCTAGATCTCATTGATCTAAATCTAGATCACAAGAGAGTATTATAATATGGGATCTGGTCTTTAGCCCCTTCTGTCTTTAGCCCCCCAAGTTACTTTGGCTCATTAGTGTGACTTCGGTGATTGGGAGTGTAAATTAAACAAAATAAAATCGCACACTTTAATCGAAAATTTTACTATTGTTTAAACCGGATTGTGTCCAATGACCTTTTTTTTCAATTTCTCTTGATTCTTTATCATCAACAATTGCAATTATAATATACAATGCAGAATAAGTCCCACACACAGCATTGTGTGTATATGTGTGTGTGCATGGGGTATATGTATATGGGGTAATCCTGATCCATAGCATAAGAACATTGTATATAAACTTGGGAGATATTTTCACACAAAATTACTAAGGAAGTTATACATCCACCAGAACACGGCACACTATGTAGCAATGAAACTGTAAATAGAATTATTGTTCTACAGCAAGGGAAATGCACAGCATGAAGATTTAAAAAAACCTGAAAAACAAGCCTCACAGGGAAGGTGTTAAAAATAGACCAGTAATTGGATAAGGCTGCCTCCAGTTAGGAATTTTACGAACTAAAAACAACCAACATTTCACTGTTCATAAGCAGTCCTCTGGTAATTTTGTGAATGAAAGGCTTAGAGCGATCAGGATCCAGAACAGTTCCATAATAAAAATTTGGCGCAATACGACTTCAAACTCCGTAGTTAAGCTATTTAACAAAAGATGATGAATATCTTACTTCAGTATTTGGTATAATTTACTATAAATAATAATAACAACAAAAATGTAGATTTTATTTTAATAACAAAGAGACTCAAAATCACTTTAAAGCAAAACCCACAACAGATGATTGATGTTTTACGCCACTTTTGTGCACAATGTAGGCTAAATAGGCCGAGCGACCTCCAAAGGTAATGAGGCGAAGTCAATGATTAAACAACTGACGCCGAGATTCGAACACGGGTGGTAGTGATCTGTGGTCCAACACGCTACCGCTAGACCACTGAGGCGCCCTCAAAACCGCAACATAACATTATGTTAGAGATATGTAGAAAGACAGATACTATTTATCTAAAAGGGCACTTTAAAACGGATGAAACTTAAAGAGATGATTTACAAATCCAATACCAATAGTCAATCAGTCATTCATTAGTCTCTGACAGTACTCATTTTACATTATATACTAAATTGAACACCATTTTATGTTTTCTCCTCAACCCAAACAGAAGATGGCCGTAAAAAGCCCTCTCAGACCCAAACATCTCGCTCCTTCATCTAGGATGATTCCGGGTTGCCAGATATTTTTCTGTGGCTTAGTACGGTGAAACAAAGACATCAAAGAACAGCTGATGGTGGCCCTGCCCACTCTCCCAGTAAGCTTTAGAGCCACATGCCGAACACATTACCAACCAAGCCATTCCTACATCTCTCTAGCTAGCCCCACATCACTGTTTATTTAACAATCTGCCAATTCCAGGCAATTTCATGGTACCACTTATTGTTGTAGAACTGATAAGCTTATCTTAATGATATACTTATTTTAGTAGACTACGATCTGTTAATGATGTGATGATGACACCAAAGATAAGATATCATGCTGCCAATAACACCCAAATATCAGTACAAGAGATGGGGAAAAAGAACATTAACACATTTCATCATGGCAAACTATTGCTTGTTGTCCGGATCTACTTCCAGGCTTCTGATCATTCTCAGTTCCCAGTTTTTATGACAATTAGACAGTTGTCCATCACCAGCCATGTTACATACTGGTTGATCACATTGTGGTATTTGGGCAGTGGCTGGCCAGCGTAGTTTATCTCAAATGATGTTTCTATTTTTATCTCCCAAGTTATGCGATACTCATGGAGTGGTTGGTGGCGGACCACACCCACCAGCGACCCCTCCCCCGCCTATCAATTCAAGTGTCCCTTTTAAGACCTAATTACTGCCCGATTTCAGATGATTATTATTTACATATATAGGTAAGATGATGATTGATGTTTTACGGTCACTTTTGTGCACTTGATAGGCTAAATGGGCCGAGCAACCTCCAAAGGTAAAGAAGTGAAGTCAAAGATGAAACATCCTTCAGATATGCCCACGCTGAGATTCGAACCCAGGTGGTAGTGATCTGTGAACCAATGTGCTACCGCTAGACCAGGGAGGCGCCCTTTTGTAGAATTGGAGTGACCTGATCAGATTTTCGAGTATTTGTTACTGTGTTTGTGTCTCTGTGTGTGTGGGCGCCTACATGGGTAAGATTACAGGTCAATTATATGTAATGATTTTAAATGTGTATTTTGACCAGGGAAGGTAAATTTTCCCACTTATACTACCAGCAATAATTACTTAAAAACCTCCACACCAATAACAATCATTCAAAGAATTGTATAATATAACAAGAATATTATAAAATGACACAGTTCTGTAATAAAATGAAACCAAAATATTTTAAAGTTGTCTAATGAACTTATCCTCATGTGAGTGTGTGTGTGGACATCCACATAAATGAGGATAAATTGTTCAGACAACTAGAAAACACTTATAACCAGCACGAATGACAAGGTACACATTAATGGTAAATAAAAACCGACCTCCAATTATCAGATTTCCATTACAAAGATAATATAGAAAATATAGCTGTTTTTCTTGTTATTGTTTAAACCTTTCATCAAAAATTTTGCCATGAAAACCAATTTATTATAAATGCCGTCATCCGGGGATAAACTTCCGCGCGCAAGAAGTTAATTATAGAGTCATGACCCGAAAAGAAATCATTAAATAAGCAACTAAACCTGTTCTTGGGAGTGTTACTGGTTTTTAAATGGAGCAGGTAGGAGGCGAGGTTACACATGTTATGTCTGTTATAGCAGTAAATGGAGAAATCTTAAACCGGCAGAAGCCCCAACTATTGGTAACCCACACACCGGACCAGAGGTGAGCACTAATTAAGACAGACCAGGTAAACTAAACAAATTCTAACACGCCTCGCATGAAATTCGCACAAAATTAAGCTTCCATGCAACAAAAAGGCCAAATGTATGAAAACATGAGATCGATGTATGAGAGCAGTCAGATGGCAGTGGCCCAAGTTATATGTTTATAAGATGGAAATCGAGTGCGACGTTGTTTGGGAGTTTTTTCCACCACAAGATCACTCCATGGAAAACACATCTCAGTTTCTCAAACATGTGCTAATGATTTTTTTTACCCAAATATAACATACAATTCACCATTCAATATGGTCCTTTTTCCATACTGGGTTTTGTGTGGCTGGCTTTCTGTCATTTATAAGGCTTAAGAGGGCTTTTAATCAATGGTTCGTTGTGGACAGGTATAATGATGTGTGAATGTAACCCAGATTATATGTGAGAAAATTGTTATAGTGTTACTGATGTTACTACCTAAAATAATAACAATAATGTAGATTTAATAAAGCGCCTTTACTAGCAGGAGCCATTCAAAGGTGCTGTACAAATAATATAATAATACCCCAAATAATATGTCTGTAAAAACCCTATAACAGATTTAAAAGATAATTATTATTTATCTGTGAAAGAGACATTGAACAGGTGTTTTTAGAACGGATTAAAAAAAATCAAGAGACGACACATTTCTAATGTCAGCCAGCAACTTAGTCGACAAAGCGGGGGCTGCAACACTAAACGCACAATCACCATATGACTTGAGCCGAGACATTGGGACCTACAATAGTATCTGACCAGTATATTACTGTCACGGTGTTGAGCAGCACCTTTCGTTATATGGTACGTGATTGGTCAGGAAATAATCCAAATATTTTAGAGGTTTTAAATCATAGATGTGGTCACCAAGTGTGTAACACATCAGAATAATATCTACTACAGACACATAACTGCACCTACAACTCTCCACAGACATATTAACAAACACCTGGCCACCTCTATATACACACACCTAGAACAATCACAACTATACTAGTCACACATTCGAACATTTAAATACACCTGCTGGTGATTTCCTAAAGGACATAATAAAACACATACAATACTACGAGCCATAATAAACATTATAGTTTATACACAGGCCACAGTACACACAATACTCTAAGCCATAAGCTTCAGAACACATAAAATACCACAGACTACACTACAATACACACGCAAGCTATACTATAGGTCACAGTGTACGCAATAGTTCTGCGGCCGGGTCGGGTATTTTCAGGTATTACTAAACCGAAATGGACTAAACCTTCTACAAACAAAAATTATCACCGTCCGATTAACTGGTTCTGTTCAATAACCTGCCACGTCTTAACAAAATAGGAAATACTGAAACACGAATGACTGAATAATCTCTGATAGGACGATACCTGTGTATCAAGATACTTCTAAAATATATTTAATTATTAACATAAGTTACAACTATCAAACAAGCATACGGTTGATACAGAGATACATAAACACACCCTAACACTTATGTAAACTAACGTTTTCTGCTTACAAACTACATTCACATTCAATGTACCTGGATGTAACAACAGATACTTGACTGCATACTGTGTCCACCTAACTGACACGCAATATATATGTAACCAGTCACATAGAACAACGAGATTTCTGTCATTCAGCTTGACAGTCACTTCATAATTTTTCTAACTAGTCACTGATTCAAAAGCTTACACCTGTAGTGAGATGTGCAGACTATACCACATCCAAGTTAAAGCAGTTGAATATAGGTTCATTTAAATACCTGAATGGTGAGTCTGTCTAAATGCCTTGAGGGAATTAAAAGTACATACAACGCACATATTGAAAATATTTAATGCAGAACAAAACATTGCCAGGCAAAGTTTACGGGTACTACGGCCATTGCATACAGACCAGAATGGCTTATGAACCATATGATCCTTTATAATTATATTTAATATGATTTATAATTGGCAAATAACTTTGAAGCATCCGGTTACGATGAAATTAATTCTTAATCCTGGAGACTGTTCACCAACAAATTAGATAAAAATGAGATAAATATTCAAGAATACGTTCCTAATTTTATCAATCCCTTACCATCAATTCACTGACCGGTAAACCAATTTACTAGTTATGAGGATGTAATTTCTATCAACATAATAAAAATCAATTAAGTATAGATATATCCAGCACCGGCTAATCAATATAAAATTATCCACAACACCCCCCCACTAACAACAAGCCATAGTACTGTTGTAGCCACCTAACGTCACCCATTACAATGTAGCAACCTATCAAACATCACCACAGCCACTGATGTGCTAAATCAACAAAACAGATCAGAAACGCTGGCAGTACTAAATGGCAGAGAACTAAAAATAACCTTTATCTACCTCATGAGTCCCCCCTCAGAGGGTCAATCGTCAAAGGATTTAACCCAGCTGGTAGCAAGAGATTGTCAATACTGTCATGAGGACAAGTCAGTCTGTCTGTATGTTGTAAGCTATGGTATTATTAAGATAGCTAACAGTCATACCAAGTTTATTTAATAGCCTTATCTCATTTGATTTGCATATTTTCTGTGTTTCATCCAAAAATATTGCAGATGTAATTTTGAATGGCTGTCATACTGATATATATATATATATATATATAGTTTTGAGAAGATTTTCTCATTCTTAACCTTAAGATGAAGCTATTTGTATTGCTGACAAATGTTAAGTCAGTTACTATATTCATGATGTTAAATGCTGCAAACTCATCATATTTCACAACAGAGTGGAATAGTGGATCATAAAACAGCCATACTTCAGAATTAACCATCTCAATAGAATCTAGTATCATTCAGGAAAAGCGAGTAGTGGGAAAAGCTAACTGATTCTAGATATCAACTACAAACAAAGCTTCATGTCCAACTACACATAAACCTTTACAGATCTAGAAGCACTGCACTGAGTGCAGTATATGAACAACTATGGTCAGTAGATGTTTGAAGCAGGGTTGGAGTTTAACCCAGGTTAAACTGGTTTAGCCCAGCCTGGCAGGTTAAATCTAGGTTTTACTAGTTTAACCCAGGTTAAACTTAAACTGGGGTTTTCTCAGAATACAATATATTGACTCACAAATTTAAAAGGAAAAATACTTTTGAATAGTATATATTTTTAAGATGTAAGATGCTGACAATGTGCATTATGAATGCTTCTATGAATCCATCTTGTAACATTCCCACGTGAAAGAGTCACACATGGTTAGTTTCATATGTGGCTTCCATACAACCAAAGGGATATAAAGAGGGGAAAAATTAAGGTTGAATTATAATCTCATTGTCTCTCAAAGTAATATATACACTGAATAAGTCCATAATATTTGGCTGCTATTAACAGGGTTATCAAATATGGCCACTATTAAGGATGTAGACCCGATGACCCTGTGCGGATCATTGAGTGTTTTGTGTAGTATACTGTTATCTGTGTGCTTAATATAGATAATAAATGTTTAATTTACATTTAATGCATTTTATTTAACCAAATAGTGGTGAACTGTGCCTAAAAATGAGTTTAGCCGAAACCGGGTTTAGGAGACAATCGTTTAATTTCATATCATAGTAGCTAAAGTTGAAGGTAAAGCATACATATCATTTGTACTTAACTAATAAGACATGGTCCGCAATTATCTAATTTTTCTTGGGACATTCCGAAGATAATCAAGTCAACACAAGAAACCAGTTTTTAATGACAAAGCTAAAAATGTTATCTTGTTCTGCAATCATTTAGCAATTTTTAGTGACACAGTGAGTCAAATCTAATTTAAACCACAGACATGCATAAGGTAAAACTAATCGGAATTAAAAGGTCAGATTGATCAGATAAAAGCACACTAACATGGCTCATTCCAAATAATCTTCAAAACATGTAGAGCTGTGACAGTTCAGTTTGGCTTGTACCAGAATTTTAAACATTGGGTATTAGTTATTCATATGTCGTTTGTTGTTACACCACATATGTATGGGATTAAAGCTGTGGGGCAAGATATCAACCAAAACCACAATAATGTCAGACTGCATGTTGATGATGCTTGATGTTTCAGGCCCCACATTTGTGCATAAGGTAGGCTAAATGGGCCGAGCAACCTCTAAAGGTAATAAAGCAAAGTCAAAGATGAAACACCTTTCAGATATGCTGACGCCGAGATTTGAACTCAGGTGGTGGTGACGAGTGATCCAACAAGCTACCAGTTAGACTATCAGACTGTATGACCAAGTTCTTAGAGCATCCTCCAATAAATCACGATTCCATGTTGCACAAGATAATACTACAAAAACAACAAATCGATTTCAGAGTTTGTGACTTCGGAACAGTAAGAGATTTGCAAAAATCCAAACCAATTAACTGCGAGACACCAAGCAGCCATCCAAGTGAAACAGTTCAATTAACTGCATCAAAGTGTATTCTTTAGAAGATCTTACAGCATATGGCTCAATTAAATCCAAACTGAATAGCCACTTAGACAGTAATCCACATCTCTAGAATTAATACCTCCAGATACCAATATCCTATTAGAGTGAATAGGCTCCAGACTTCTCACTTCATTAGCACCAACCACTTAACACCATCTATATAATAATATAGTTAATGAGGAGGACCAGATATTAACCAAAGTTTAGCTTTACGACTTAGTGTGATAATTATTTTTAAATTAATACCCCAATTAAACATACATACCACTGTTAATGTTAAGTAGGGCTGGTTGCCTAACAAGAGTGGTAATGCAAAATGTAACTTATTGTAAGTAAGCTAATATTAATAAACTGAAATAACCCAATTTATATGAGTCTCAAATATAACCTGAAGTGTCAGCACTGAATAGAAACAATAATCCATGGTTTTATAACAACCTGCATACAGTCAACATGGTAAGGTACTACAGGTTAATCAGACTGATAATGAACTAATAACAAATGAGATTTTCTTGAACAGTGACAGAACTATGTTCAAGAAGTTAGTTGGTAAGCATACATGGATTGATTACCACGATTTGTTCCTGTAGCCACTGTGTGGTTGTGTTCAAAATGCAAAACACGGCTGTTGTTATTAAATCCAGAAACTCTGTGTGAGACAGAATATGTATGTATATATAATTATAAACACCACAAATCTGAATTACTAATTATATCGAATGTACTGACTGCCTGTATGTATCAGGTGCTAGTCCTCATCACACAAAATCATGTTCTAGTATATCCCGCTAATATGAGGCATTAGGGTGGTCTTTGGAGAGAGAAAAGACATGAGAAGAGGAAAGGAAATGGCATGGCAAAGTGGGGCACAAGCAGCAGTAAGCCCCCCCTATACAAAATTGGGTTTCATCCATTTTTAGGACAACCTGACACTACTTGAGTACATGTCTTCCACAAGAGAAATATTCTTCAAATCACCAGTTTGACCCACTCCCCATTTCAAGAACTTTACTTTCAGCTCTGAAAACCCCCCAGAAATCTTGCTAAAAACAAAAACTCATCCCTGCAATATTGATACTATATCATATGTTAAGCCATTAACTAATTTTATTCATCTATATACGTCTATTTATACCTATATATAGAGAGAGAACGGAGGCAAAGATAAAAATATCTAAAGAATGCCATCTACTGAATACAATTTTTGAATTCACAAAATAACTTTCTTTCTGTATTGCCAAAAACCTTTTTGGCAAGATGAAAATTCAATTATATAATATAAAGTGGGCATCTACAACGACAAAAATTATTTTTATATAACCATCCATGATTTAGGTGCAAACTTGACATAAATGGCAAGATATTTGAAAAAACGTATCCAATAATAGTGAGCTAATATTGATAACGTACTTGTTGGTAGCATAGTATTAAAGTTCATTACAATGCCCCAAAGCTCCATAGCAAAAGGGCAGCTTGGCAGTAGCACTAAATATGTTGCCAACTTTGGTAAGGATACTGCCAAAATCTCTAAAAGATATCCTCTAGTACCAATTAGTACTGGAGCAAAGCGGAGTTGAAAAACATGTTTAACCAAGATTTGTGATACACCACATTTCGCAACAGCCTTCCATTAACATTAAGCGATTGGGTTGAAATGATAGACAACATCCAACACGGCTTCTTGTGTTACTGTAATAAGTAGTGGAACAAGATACAAGTCATGGGGGAAAATCTCCTGACATCATCCACCTAACATCCGAATGAAATAATGAGCCTGTTCACATCATGGTGCGTTTTCTGCCTCCCAAGATCATAATCAAATAATCTCAACAGACATGTTTCTGATCTTTATTAATATTACCTTTTTTAATTTTTAATAATGAAAGACCAATTTTAAACATGCACAAAAAGTTAATTGACAACCAAGTTTTTATCAGATTTAAAATATTGATTTTGGGGGCAAATACGGGTTTGAAAATGTTTAAATTTCAACAACTACTGTCAAAAACTTACAAACTAGGTTTTGTCCCCGCTGAAATTTTATATTATATGTATATCTTTACCAATGTGAATTATTTGTTTAATCTTGATATATGTTGCATTGGAGACAAATAGTCAGAATGGATGACTTCTTAGGAAAATATCCCACAAAAACAGGTAAGGGTTGAAGTTGAACACTAACCCAGATATTTGTAGCAGTGTATTCTAACCAATGTGATATCGGAATGTACATATATAAGTAATGTAAAAACCATTCCTTACTTTAAACAAGTAAAACCATTCTACCATACTTCAATTAGTAATCATACTATTCGTATTATAGTTTATACACATATTATAACTGAAGTAGTTTCTTAAAGTGTGTTAAAACAATTATATTAATATATACAAGTACAATGTACATAAGAAAAAAAACACGTTTCGGTTGTCTTACAATTGTGTAATGCGATGACAAAATTCATAATACTGTATTTGTATACAGTACATCCTTAATTATATGTAATCCCAAGTTTCCATCAATTATACTAGATCTACATACTGGCATAGATACTGTAATTAATAAATCTTTGGAAATGTCATAACTGATGATGATGATTGATGTTTTAATCTTTTATGGCCACTTTTGTAGACTAAATGGGCCAAAAAAATCTACATACTGTAGTTTCAGTGAATGAACCAGACATGGGGTCAATTCCATAAACTCTGCTGGAGTTGTTGGCGACAATCATACCACCTGGGAAGTCAGCAGATCATGGACATCACGATACTCATCATTCTGGCACCAGTCCAGTTTTAAACTTGGATCTAACGTTGTAACCAGTTAGAAGTCATCCATTACTTTGTATGTATGGGGCCAACTGTTTCCCAATACTGGCTTGCTTGGAGCAGGTACTCAGGGTAGGTTGTTTGTAGCAAACTTCAATTCCAATTTATCAATTTCAATTCCATTTGTTTTAAATAAGCAATTCCAAAATTGACCATCAATTCCAAAATAGAATTGACCCCATGTCTAGTATGAACTGACTATATCACATATAAATAGACTGAACTGTTACAATATATCTATAACTAGAGGTGTCTAAACTCTATAACTGAGTATAACTATAAGACTGACTCTAGGGTCTAGTCTAAACTCTAGATCTGCATGATCAAACATATACTATAGATCTATTCATATTGTGTTATAATAAAAACACCCAAATTACTATAATTGCGTACTTCACTTTTACAGATCACATACGTCAGATAAAACATACAGGTTTGATAATATACACGTCATATTATTATATGATCCAGTATAAGGACAAAGGCATTAAAAATCGGTAACTCACCTGGGTCTTTCGTTCCTTTTCTTCTGGGGATCTCCACTTTTGTGCCGCTGTTTGGCCTTTGAGCGCTTCTTTCGCGCCTGAATAGCGGCCACTGAAAGGAAATAAGCCAGCCCCCATTATCCAGCATCGTCCTGTTGCGAATCAGTATCCATAATTTATATATGTTTAATATAATTCTTACCTTTTCTGTTGATTTGAGAGCTCATATCCAAAAGTTTCTAACTACTGTTAAGGCTAACACGCATGCGCAAGAAGGGAGTTGCTCGTAGCGGACGTATTCCTAAACGTACCCAAATAAAGACGTATTTTATCCGCTCTAATTTGCTAGTGTAATAAACATATAATTATACGTTTTTCCTTTAAGCAACGCTCTAATAAATGAGTCTATCATGAATTACACTTATAAGGTAAATATTAAGAGTACATAGCCTTGTTATTAATTAAAGTATTCCAGCGATGTTATAGGTAATCGTGAACCAGCCAAGTACAGTAGATTTAAACAGTATACGTCACAATCAGGGTACGTAACAATTCAAAAACGAAAGTTAAGTTGACCATGTGTGATTAGTAATAGATCTAGATCTATACATCTACTAGTTAGCACATTGAGATTTTGCAGCATGTTATGGACTCTTGGTCTAATGTCGTCTATTTGTTGTCATTGATATACTCATAATTGGGAAGGCATACACTCATATTCTGTTGGTATAATTATCACCATACATAAATATTATTTGGTATTCTCCAGATACATAAACTATAAAGAAAAGAAAAATTGTAAAACCTTTTTGGCTTTAGTTTAGAATTAAATCTATTCTATTTCTAGGTAGTAGGTATTCTAGAAGTCTAGATTTACTTGATGGGATCTACGATTCTAGAACTAGGCATTAGCCACTAGATTTAAGACTTCATCTATTAAATAAACTCTATATTATGCTTTTTCAACAGTACAATTTATATCTATATTTTATAACACTTCAGTGATTTTATTAACAAAATTAGTAACTCCTAAAACGAGGCTATGCTACTTATGTAATATAAGCCTAATAAGGACTAATAATAATTTAATTTGATTACTTGAGTATAGACAGTCGTACTGGAGGAGTTCTATGGAAGCCAGTTAACTTTCTCCATTGAAACCACGACTTTGCTAGTCTTTATATCTACCTCCATTAGTCTAGACCATCTGTATGTAGGATAATGGAAGAGAAGGCAACTGCCTATTTAGATCTAGTGAGTTTATAATATATCCTGTAGCTAGTAGTCCGGACATGTTTTCAGTGGCTCCAGGACTCGTCGCCACTCAAGTCCATTCACCAGCCAACACCAAATTCCCTGGCCCTTTCGCCACTAATGCCCAGGCCCATTTACCACTAGTGACATGGCCCATTCACCACTGGTACTTGAGCCTTAATATCATTAAAACCAAATTGGTTATATTATTCTTATCGGTCTTACATGATTTGTTTTATTTAAATTAAAAAGGGATTCAAGCGAATCGGTCATGAATTGCCATAAATCTGCCACAGCTGACATTTCCATAATATGCAAATACAGTCTGTTATGTACATGAGGTCATTTATTGGCATGTGCAATATTTAGTATCCTTTATCATTAACAATGCAACATTAATTTGCAGTGTAACCAGTATTAATGTTCAAATATTGGTGGGTGGCCAATAGTACTAGACTTTGCCAAGTTCTTTAAACAGGAGAACAGAATATATACAATATGTTTCTTTGATATAAAGAATTTATTAATTAAATAGGCCCACTAATTGTGGCAAGTGTTCTCATTCCGGTTTACACCAGTAACAGTTCTATCACCTGTAAAAAATATTAAAATGCCTTATTGGTTCAATACTTTCTGGTTTGACTGCATACGTGCATACACTCCAGGTGTATAAATAGCATTTTGAGGTATACATATTTAAAGTCATCGTCATAAAATGTAGTAGGGACTTATTTGGCATTGCCTTCTATTTAAAAATGGATATGCTTACATATGGGAAAACAACATAGAACTGATGATAAAGGACATTCAAGCTTTGGTTAATGTGTCTATAGTACAATAATAATGGGCAAAATGGCAGTTATTTTACGTGGCTTAGCTACCTTGAATGAAGGAAACACATTTGATCTGTAGTTTACTGCTTCACCACGGGGACTAATTCTAAATAAATTCGGTGGAGAAAACCTTGCCTGGTTGGATGAAAAACTCCTCCTACTCTAGTGCCATGCACAGGATTCGAACTTCTGAGCTCCTGGACAGCATGACCATGAGTACGAAAGTCTCCTGCTCCTACACACTAGGCCATAGTGTCAACTATCATGAGGCATATCACTAGGCCATAGAGTATAATGAATTAAATATTTTAATATGGGATCAAAAGCTTAACTCCACTGCTGAAATGTTAATTACTTCATTTGGACAGACCTTTTGATAGATAGATAGATAGTTTATTTCCATTTCCAAAGATTATGTTCATAGACGATATAACAATTCTTAAAGGTAAATTCAGGGACCAATATAGCCTAGGATGTCTTCCTACTGCCCCCTAAACAAAGAGATATAATTTTAAAAATTGAAATCAATGCAATTGGTCTGCGTTTTTGCCAGTAAAATGGTACATACCGAAGGATTTCTCTATACTACATAGGTTAATAATGATAATAAGTGGATAGATCAAAGTACAGGACAACACGACATACTAGATTCAGCCGTAAGCAATAATTCAATGACAATCAGGACATCATTAATTCAGACATTGTTTAACTTCAGTAGGAAAGTACAAGTGATGGTTTGACGAGTCTTTTGAATTGGCTCCGGGAGGTAAACCCCGAAGCTATATTTCACCATTTGTTCCATATTTAGGGTAATGTATATAATGGAAGGCTACTAGAGAAACGTGACGGACATCGATGAATATACATTAGATTAGATTGACCCATCTCGTAGTTAATTTGATCATCTGTATTTAATGGAAAAACATTATCGAAAGAAATGGATAAAATGTTATTTACATAATCAAACATGAACAGACAGGATATGTACTTGTATAAATTGTCTGGTTTCAATACTTGAGAAGAATAAAATGATGGGTCAGTATGGCTGTTAAAAGTAGCTGTATTTATCGTGCAGATTGGCAGTTTCTGGAGTATTTTTGATTTCTTGAGTATAGTTTGCTTGGCATTAACTTATACCAATGTCACATAAGAAAGATGAGGGTGAATTGGGGAAAGTGGAAATTCCTTAGTATAGCATGAGATAATATGTGTTTAACTTGTTTGATAGCAAACATAGCTGAAGCTATTTTACTGTTTACTTTAGAAAAATGTTTCCACTATGAGAGATATTCAGCTGTTAAGATTCTGAGAAACTTAATAGATGATTCAACCCAATCATCACCAATCCTATTCAGCAGTATTCCATTTATTAGTATATACTTATTTACAAATGTACTAGATTTATGTTTAGGTCTGATGACTATATATTAATTTACTTTGCTGCTTTAAGAAATAACTTGTTACCACAAAACCACATATAAAGTTTGTTAACCTCAGTATTGCAATATCATAAAGAGTGTCTAGATCAGAGATAGATACGTATTATGTTGTGTCAGCCACAAAGATAAGATATTACTTCCACATCAGCTGCTAATGTCATTTACGTAGATCAGAAAAAGTAGGGGACCCAGGATTGATCCTTGGGGGATACCACAAGATACATGTTTTTTAAGAGAGGAACTACATTTCTTAATATCAACGTACTGAGATCTATTTGAAAGATGAACATGCTATGCAAAAAGGGGTTTAGTAGATAGTCAGTGTATTTGGTACTGGCCAATGGCACATTTTTGGCTAGTTTTTAATCCAATTTTGCAAGTTGGCGCTCAATATGAAATCCAGCAGGAAAATGTGATTTATCATTTGGCTTACCAATGATATTCCTTAAAATTGCCCTTATTGTATTTATTTTCTTGAATAGTGTCATTGTATGGCTTAATGTAAATAAGACTATTCAATTTGAATTATCAATGCGTCTTATTGGTCTTTGAGGTGAAACTCATTTAAAATTAGAAAATGCTTCAAAATAAGGCTCAAAAGTGCAGAAATAAGGCATTGAAAATAATGTAAATATTTTTCTTTGGTTATGTGTATTATAAAGTGATATTTTAATTTAAAACTCTGAGAGTGAAAGATTAAATATTTTAATTGTAGACAAATTGTTCAATATTAAACAATCATTTAAATTTATTAAAGATTGTTTTTAATGCTGTGCATACAGTAAATAATCTTTTTACAGTTTTAACTGATACTTTTATCGAATAAGTTCCTACAAATAAATTATGTAAATGTTTTGAAAATATTTATCCTTGAAGCAGTGCTGAGGATTTTTGGAATTGAATTGGATTCCTTTTTTAGGCAACTTTATTATGGTCAGAAAACTGTAATAAAAGTCAACAAATCGGTATTATCATGTATAATTTTAATGTAAATACACTAAAACATTATTGATAAAATAACTGTCTTGATATGGATTTGTGAAACTTCTATAGTTCTATTTACAGGTAAATCCTGCTCTATTTTAGGCAACTTTATTATGGTCAGAAAACTGTAATAAAAGTCAACAAATCGGTATATATGCCTACTGTACACTTAAACTGGATAGTGCTTTTCCAATATTTAGGTAATGAGTTATAGCCATTTAAAAAAATAAATGATGGATAGATTTTAGGTTGATAGTCACAGTCATTAAGACACTTCTGCTCTGACAACAGAAATGGTATGTCTATCTTGAAACCCATTATTAAGATATGCCTCATGCTAGTCAACCCTACTGGTAGTCAAATCTAATGGTGATCCAGTTTAGAACTGGGTCTCCAAAAACTAGAAAGAAAGCAGTGATAAAGTATACTGATAATAACTATTTAGGCATTCTAGTTATCAGATGAAACGGTACAGTTATGCTGCTCATATATTTTTATTTTGGATGGCAGCTTTCTCCAAACATAAATCTTAAAGAAACATATATTTAGCCCCAGATCAATGACTGGCAACATCTTTGTTTATGGTTGGATTGCTAGGGGACGTCATTATCATTAAGAAAATATGTGTTTTATGCTCAAACTCCAACTGCTTCATGCAAAACATATTTAAAAAAACTGAAAAAGTGGATCACTTTTGTTACCACAGTCTAGATTGCACAAAATCATGCAGTAATATCATAATTGCACCTAATAATTAGCGTTCTAGTGGTTATTTAAGCCTGGATGCATATTTACAAAATCAGGCCATTAATCTCTTGTGTTAGATGCTTAGATTGTTACCACATATTATGATATTCCCTTGGTTTCTAGTAATGTAAATGTTTGATAATATAAATGGTTGATATTAATGACAATTCTTATATTTCAATTATATCACAATGGCATATCGTGTCCTGGTTTAGTTTTTGCGAACTCTAACTGATACTTATTATGATTGTTTTCATTACTATCGATTCCTCAGTCCAGCCTCTTTCTCACTATTATAGCGATTTCCGACTGTCATGCACACAGAGCTGTCCATCCTCATCCATTTACATTCTCTTGGTTATAATTGTGTTACATTTACTATTATATATATGTATATACATATAAACGTGAAATAAATTCATTCATATCTAATACTTTATTTTAATGTGTGTGTTTTTAATACAGAGACAAAATGGATGATCCTGTAGCGAAAAAGCCAAAATTGGAAGATTGCATTGCTGAAGAATCTGGACGTAGAGCTGTATCTGAGACAGTATTAGAATGTGGCAAAATTTCAGCAGAAGATGTTTCACTGAAAGGGGATGAAGGTAACAAGAAACCAGTTCAAGAATGTGATGTTGGAATCACGGAGTTCATTAGTAAACATGAAGGCTTTCATGGAATTATAAAACAAAGGTAAGCAGCTATGGAGTCTGTAATGTGGTAGGTGATGTACATAATTTCAATTCTGTTATCATTTGTGGCATGTATTATGACTTTATGTGAAATTATTTATTTCTGACTTTGTATTATTTCATTTGTTGTATTATCTCTTGTTGTGAAATATCTCGCATTGTAAAAACTTTGTTGTCTTTGTTAATTAAAACAACATGGAAAACATGATAAAAAGATAATAATTACAAAGTGAAAATAACATTAAATTTCTTTGGCTGGTAAAGTAACAATGTTTCGTCTTTTTGTTATTTTCATGCAATCAACAAGAGTTGATATTTCTCCCTATATATTATGTTCAAGATCATTTTTTAGTAGAAGGTTTTCAGCAAATTCTTTAATTTATAGATACAGTGAAAATCCATTAATCCAGACATTGTTTATCCAGCAAATCCACCTTCTGACACATTATTGTCTGTGACGGATTAGCTTCATTATAAATTACTATAATCCGGCAAAATCGCATTCTGACATCGCATTTGTCAACCAAATGTGACATTTCGTTGTAAAATGACCTCGATAATCCAATAACACGAAAAGTTGCCAAATATTTCCACTAGTTCGGTCATGCAAGATACACCGACGTTTACAACTGTGCTTGACCATACACACTGACACATGATGCTTCCATTGCCTGTGGCTATCTCATAAATCATAATCATAAATTTTTTCTGGTCATTTATTGTGTCATAAATGTAGAAAATAAATAAAAACACCACAAGATTATTACTGTCATTGTAGTTCCAATGGATGTTGCATATTATTTATGTTACATACAATGGCATGTCTTTATGATCTAAAAATTTCTGACACAGACTATTGGTATGTCACGGACTCGACATTCCTACATTCACATTTATCCGACATATTATCATGTGACAAACCTTGTCGGATTAACAGATTCTCACATAGTTCTGAAAATTAGTATCTAACTTCATGTATTATTGCTACAGTTAATTCTTTATTGTTTCTAAACTATATTAAAACCATTTAGTTAAAGGTATATGGAGATTTACATGAATATTATTGAAATGAACAATCTAATATCTAAATTAGGTTAATCAGTGATTCAATCTATTGAAGTCTTTATTAAGATAATACTTGTCTGTCATTGGTGGTTTTTAAATTCTAAAACAAAATATCAATTGGTCAGGAACTGAATTCAATATGCTCAACAGCCACTAACTACACTAAAGTTAATGGTTCAGTTATGTCTAATTTACTAAGTTGTAATAATAATTGACTCTAACATGTTCAATTATTATTATTCTGCCTTTGGGTGATAATTTCAGATATTCAGATTTTCTTGTCAATGAAATAAACATGGAAGGAGAGATTGTGAGGCTCACTGACATTGATGTGCCATCATGTGATGCTAACCAGGTAATAAGTTAACCATTATTATGACCAGTTTTCCATTTTATATATTTGTATGCGCTTTCAGTTAATGAGTTTATTTCTTTGGAGAACGTGAATTATTTGAGAAAGATGTATACTACCTTAGGATATTTTAATTTTTGTTTGAATGTAATGACCCTATAATCATGTTATTCAGCAGTATTACAAATAAATTTCTTTAGAGTGCATTATTTGGGGTGCAAGAAATGTTAATCATAATTAATTATAATGTCACTACATTCCGATAACAAAACATACTACGTTATGGTTTTATGTATGTTTAAATATTAATTAATGTGAACCTCTTATCTTTTCTGATGTAGTACTAGTAGAATAGTTTTAATGTGTATATTAGTGGGTGATGGGGTATTCTGGGAGGTAAAATATGTTTAAAGCCTCAATATTTAATGCACTTTCAGAAACCGAGATAGTAATTTTTTATTTATAACTATATGATGTTAAATATCACAATTTGAATGCTTCATAATGGATAGTTCATGGATCCCCCAAACAATGTGTTGTAAATTGTTTTTCCTGTGTGTAATCCCTAATGTCAATTGAAAAGTGAATTTACTATCAAAGTACTTACCATATATACTTGTGTATTAGTCTATCAGGATCAGTATCGCAGGAAACTGCTTAACTTGAATATGAGATGAGGCAGAATTTAAAACCTTTAAAAGATGTTATTTTCAGAAGAATTGCATTATCTTTTTGACCTGGCATGTTGAAATTATCAAGAAGTGTCAAGCTAGTAGTAGAGATATGTGAACGTAGAACTGATTTCACAGCGAAAGACATCAGTGATATTTGTACATAAAACTAACTACGAAGACACCTAATCAAGCTGAAAGTTGTAATTATTGCTGGTACTGACAACTTTATATTTTTAAAACATCGAATGAAACAAATTAAAATATAAAACTGACCTTGATAATTATGAAACGGTTTAGTAATAACAACATGAGTAGATCTAATTGAAAGATAAAAACAAACTGTACCCATTTTTGCTCACTAGACCATGGCAGCTTTTTTCCAGCTGACTTGTGTATAAGAAAAGTAGAGGAAAATTAATTATTTTCAAGGATTAAAACCTTGTCTTATACATAAGTATATACAGTACTCTGTTATCATTACATAAGTGATAAAAGTTTTTTTTCACATATCAAGAATTGAAATAAAAAGTAAAAAGCGTTGTTTCAGAAGAATGTGGATGAGACATCTTCTACACCAGTTCTAACAGACAACCAGTTAGATGAATTAAAACTCTTAGCTCAGGGTAAGGCTGAAGATACACAAGTTTTAATCAAGGTTTGTCTTAATTATTGAACCAATATTTAGCACATTTTCAAATGCAGTACTTTTGGTTTATGAATTTGAAGTCAAAGTAACACAACATTGTCAAGTTGAGGGGTCTGGATCAGATGAGACGAAAAAAGCCAATGAATTTTATACAGCACATGTTAGTAGATTCTTATTGATTTGTACAATTTGAAAAGATACTTAATTGTTGTAATCAGACATAGAGCCAATTCCATTTTGTTAATTCCAATTTCACTCGGTCAAATCCAATTCCACATCAAATTTATCAATTCCAAATTTTTCAATTCCAATTCCGTTTTTACCAACTCTTTTTTTACCTACTACTTTTTGCCATTTGCAGGTACTCGTAGTACCTACTTTGAATACCTACTCCGAGTAGTTTATATTCCATGTAGTATTGTCATGGAAGAAATATTTCTAAATTAAACAAATTAAATGGTAAATTAATTTGTGAATTTAATTTTTGGTGGAGAATTCTAATTCCAAATTTATCAATACCAATTCCATTTTTTTTAAATAATCAGTTCTGGAATTGGAATTGACCCCATATGGGTCTGGTGGTAATGGTTGATTTTCACCACTTTTCAACATTTATGCCAACAGACATTTGGGGATCGGATAAAAACATTCAATGATTTAAGATTAACTTCTTATATCTTGTTAAGAGGATTATTTATAATTATGACAGCTAATTATGTAAGCGTATAGTTTCCCTTTAAGACTACTGTGTGGTTATCTCTTCTGCTGCTGCCAGGTTGGTGAAGACAAACTAAGGCGCTCACAGATTCATCAAGCCATCAGAGAACAATCCCCTTTGTTAATAAGTCAGACAAAAGATGTCGATAACACAAAGTGTATTGTGGTAACCAGGTCAGATTGTCCTGATAAAGATGACACATCTGCAGGTAAATTGCTTGCGTAATTATTAATGTTCACGGAACCATTTATTTGTACTTTTATTTTTAATGAATTACAAATACATTTATCATAAAGAAATTATTTGAATATTTCCATCCTACTTTGTATAGCGAACTCATTATTAAAATTAAAATTTAACTAATTCAAGCCTTTTGATATATTCAGCATATCATAAATGCTAAATTATTAAAGGTTAATAATATTGCAGTACATAGATATTATAATTACACAACATCCTATGAATATTTGGCGATGTAGTTTTTTCCCGTAATTATTACCACGCTTAAATGGTATTAATTTATATTTAAACAACATACATTTTAATGGCTGAAGAATGAAGTTTTAGTTTTAAAGTAGGCAACTGTCTGCGTAAAGAAATCGTAGGGCTATAGTTTAAAAAGAATTGAGCTCACCTTGGAGGCCGATACTTTTCTTTGTTACGTGTGATGAGAACAATGTCTAGATGCATGTACTGCATGTATATTCTACTGTATAACGTATAATTAATCAGCCACATAACATACAATGTCAAATAATCTGTATAAATGCAAAGTTATTACAGTGTTTCCATATCCATATAAGTGATAAAGTAAAAATTTATGACAATACAAGTCATTGTTATTCAAATTATTTGAAAAAGTTATTAGCTATAAAATAAATAGTTTTAAAAAGTGTAATTAATGAGTAGCAAACAGTATCCCAAATGTTCTCTGGCTAACATATAGACATACACATGCACATGGTATTTTTGTTATAGGTTGGAAGAGGCAGAGTCGACAAGAACCGTGGAGACATAAAGATAATAATTACTGTCATTGTGTTCTGTACAAAGAAAACAAAGACACCATGTTTGCCATTAATCTTCTAGCCAAATATCTTCGGTACGTCCTCAAAATACACATCGTATGCTAAAATGTGTCAAATCTAAACTTAAGAACAGCTAAAATTATCAAAATGTAAGATATTTTATTATTTATGGATTAATTTGTTCTTATTCACTGATCCCTGCATTGATCTTATTTATTCATATCAAATTAGTTTCTACTTTTCAGATTACGACCAAATATGATAACATATGCTGGAACTAAAGATAAACGTGCCAAAACATGCCAGCTGATCTCTATGTATAGGTAACTAACTATCTGATTAGGTTTAAAACGTATTTTTCAAATTACTGATACTGATTAATTGGTTGGCCATCATTCTTGTACTGGGACACTTCTCATTAAAGACAGGACTATTGTCTCTGTGTACTTAGCCTATTCAGTAAACAAATAACTTTATCATTTTATTATGTCTGGTGTACAATTTCTGGAATATTGGTTATTTATCTTGATCATTTGTGTGTGTGCGTGTGTGTGTGTGTGTGTGTGTGTGTGTGTGAAAAGCTTTCGTATGAAACATTTGTTGGAATAAAAATGTTTGCATTCTACTGATGAAGGGGTCTTTATTTTCTTTCTAATTCACTGATAGATACCTCAATGTTAGCAATGAGCTTTAACTTTCTAAATCAGTATATACTAATTTAATGTAAACATTCCCCCACTAATAATCTCCACATGAATAGTCACTTCTCTGAAGAATCACACACATAACAGACACACACACATACACATGTGTATATATATATATATATATATATATATATATATATAAGCATGCATATACACACACTGCTTAAATGTCAAGTGAAGTTTTTCAGTAATTATAAATGTTACCATTTATTCTCTGTACTCAATGTTACAGAGTTACAGCCACCCGGTTATATGCTTTAAACAAGAAACTTCGAGATATGGTACTTGGGAATTTTAGGTAAGTGAAAGATATTGTCTCTTAATTGTAAAAGTTGTTTTTCATATGATATAACACAACTAAAATATATAATTGTTCCTTAATGTATGCACAGGTGTGTGTGTGTGTGTGTGCACACACACATACATACATAAAACTTTTTTTAATGTTGCAGCTATAATAAAGAACCATTAGCGCTGGGTGATTTGAAAGGCAACCACTTTTTGATAGTTCTAAGGTAAATTTAATAGAAATCAGGGGCATAGATCATAAGAGGATGTGGTGGATACATCCCATCCTTCCAAAACAATGAGTTGGGATGATGTGTGTATTTATATCCTACTTCGGGACAACTGATCCCTCAACATCCACCTAAATATTGCCTGTATGTATAAACTAATTTATTCGTATTCTCTATGGACATTTTATGATTCCACGTTCTATGATTGCACGCCATAGTGTTCAATATTTAGTTCCAATATTAATTATTGAAATATACTAATGTTGTTGGTACTATTTCCCATCCATTTCTCGATATCCACTGTACCCTACAACTTATTTCAGGAGTATAACAGCCAACAATATCCAGCTGCAACAAGCCATGTCTTCCCTGAAGAAGTATGGTTTTATCAATTATTATGGAATGCAGAGGTTCGGCACAACTTCCGTACCAACACATCTCGTCGGCAGGTATAAGCATACGGCATCATCAGTAATGTCTCCTCCATTATGATTTTTATACTCTGTCAGCTTTAAACGTAGTGGCTACTTCGCTCAGTCTGGTATACATCAAGAATCCTGCATCAGCTGCCACATACAAACATAGTACAGGCTCAGCAAAAGGTGTGAAATGTTGTGAGCTAGATTTTATAGTACATATATTTCATAATAGCAATACAGTCTGGCTCTGCTATAGCACATTCCAGTATACTGGAGAAGCAGTATAAGGTGAGATTGCTTGTTCCCAATTATTTGGACTGAAGATATTAAATTATTGGTGATTTCCCCTTCTCAATTCGTGAAAATATTCAAACGAAGTTTTGATACTTTATATTTATTAGAACCCAAAACGTTGCCATTGGTTACTAGTTACCTAGTTTGTTATGTAATTGATGTTAGCTGGAAAAATGCACCCTGATTGCATATTAGAACAAAGACGCATTCTTGTGATGAATTTCATCTGTTCACGTGGCCTTTGATAAGCCAATCATCGCTGTCCAGCATACGTGGCTTCACCTGTAATATAATTCCAGTTACCTGTATCTCGATTAATAGCTATTATTTGTGTAATATGTATACAATATATATACCTATTTAATGACCAGTGTAGTTGCTGCTGCCCCAATGGAATTTACATCGTATGCCTTAGAGTAAGAGCACCTTAGAGTAAGAGCGCCTTAAGAGTAACCTTCTTACAGGTTATATAGGGCGCTTTATAAATTTTGTATGTTATTATATGAATAAATATGGAGCTGCATATAGTTTAGGCAAAATGACACCATCAGCATTAGCTCTATTACTAAGATTCATCATTCTAATTGGATTAAAATAATTCTACCTGAAAATACCACAGACTTTTAATTGGCTTTCCTAAATTATACATTGTGAGAAAATACATGAAGGAATGACCTGGAAAAAAGTCATAAATGATATCATGAGCTGTGGTGTCAAATGGTATTTTTTGTACGTGCTTCCGCTTTCTATGTGTAGCCTGCATGTTGCCACTTCCCTGTGGGGGCAACATATTTGTCACATACGAAAAGAGGATTAGCTGGACCTCACAGGCTGACGAGTAGCCCAAACACATGTATTTATAGATATGTGGAGGTGTAGAATATTTTATATTTAGATTGAAGTATATATAGTTTTATTTATGTATAGATTCATGGAGGTATAGTTTTCAAAGGATGCTTAGATGTTGATGTTCTGAGCCAGTGCTACCATATATGTATACTAAAACACATACACACACACACACACACAAATACACTTCTGGAGCCCAGCAGTGGTTGCCTTGTCCCAGGCCCTAATGGGAAGAGCCACATGATTGAGTGTGTGATTTATTTAGAACATCAGAAAGACAAGGGAGGTTCTTTATAAAGAAATGAGATGATCAGGCTCAAACCTATAATTAAATGATGAAACATCTCCTAGGCACAGAATTATATCTGATGACCTGAAGATCTGTAATACATTACATGCATTGAAAGCACTGCCCAATTGTCTATCACTGTCTGATTGAAAGATCTCTGATGTTCATAGTGGGATGTCTCCCTAAGGAATCCCAATTACAACCAGTGTTGAGGCTAAACTAATTAATCAATTTCATAGTAGAAGTATTAGCAGTCATTTGCCAAGACCCTTAATACGAACAAGTTAAAATGACAAATTTAGAATGTTATCAAAAGTTTACGAGTTGACATTTCTTTAATTGTGCATGCAAACAAAACTATAGCATTATGATTCAATTGTGTCATTGTTTGGTTATTTATCGTGAAAGTACCATATTGAAAGATCAGACTGTTATCAGTTGTCATTCTGATAGTGTTAGAGCATTGCACAGCAAACCTCCAGGTTATGAGTTCAAATCCAACTCATACCTACGTTTCTGGGATGTTTCTCCCAGGAGTTGCAACTCAGCCATATGGCCCAGATGTGATCAGCACCAAGGTTTTAAAAAACTACTCATTCACTCGCTGACTGTCATCAATCTGTTTCTCACTTTGTTGCCTAGAATATGTCGTAGGAAATGTGAAAATTGTTGCTATGAAAGGTCACCGTGTTCTCCAGATAAACGCCATTCTCCCCCTTGCTAACCATATGTTCCTGAGATTTCTTGGCTGGAACCTCTGAGCCAGATAATGTCTATTTAAGATAGTTATGATTTAGAAAATGGATTTTTTAATAAAAAGCTATAAACAAATGACTGAAGCTTTCTAATTTATCTGTTTCAATTGGTTAGAGCGCTTTTGAGAAGCAGTTGGCAGGAAGCAATAGATCTGATTTTAAAACCACGACATTCAGGTTAGGTTGCCTTGCCTATTGGCAATACTGTTTTATTCTTGAGTCAGATATTATAAAGTAGTGGTATATGCTGTGATTGCTGTTTGATTAATGCTTCAATCTCGCGACGCATTCGTTTTAGGCGTTGATCCTATTTACGAAGTGCGTCGGTGTTGGTCGACTGATCATGATGCTGCCAAGGCACTAAAGTTACTAGGACACCGAACGTGTCCGGAGCATCACCTTCTGAACGGATTAAAAAATAAGGATGAGAATGATCATGTGGGAGCTCTCAGCTGTGTAAGTTAAATGACTTGGGATTCAAACTGTGGTTAGCACCCAATTCTAGTCTAGCACGTAGCCGTCATATTCCATGACTGTTTGTGCTGTTAGCAGAGTTTTCAGTGTTCATTAAATTGTGTAAATATTATTCGTTGCAGATACCAAGAAATAATAGGCTGATCTATGTTCATGCTTATCAGAGTTATTTGTGGAACAGACTGACTTCACAAAGAATTAAACAGTTTGGCCTGTTCCCTATAGTAGGAGACTTAGTTATACAAGCTGATACTCTTACTGATACTAATGAAGGTGTGTTTATTATAGAGTACATCATGTAAAACAAGCTTAAAATATCCTAGTTTAAGGTGTAGCATAGAATGTGATTATCACAATGAAGTAATATTTTGTTGTTATGAAGCACAGTTAGCAAGTTATATATATATATATATATATATATATGTTGTGTGTGTGTGTGTGTATATATATATATATATATATATATATATATAATTATGTGTTTAATATTTGTTTGGGTTTATTCTACCCTATTTATTCTAATCCTTAATATAATTGCTTCTTGCTAAAACGACATTTTGCACAAAAATAAAATGGTGCTATTTCTTTTAAATAGATGGCTATATTAAATTAATTTTTATATCACAGAAATTAGAAGTGTTTCGTTTCATGAAAATCCTAATTTAAATCCATTTTTGAAACTTGCATAGTTGTGACTGTATTTAATATCCATTGTATACTAAATGTTTTTATGTACTTCATATTGAGGATTTACCAAACAGTTCTTTGAAATCACTCCTGCTAGGGAAGGCTATTTATTAAATCTGCATCATTACTATTATTATTATTAGATTTCTGAAACGTATTAGTAACAGTAATAGTTTCAATGACTAATTATTTTTGTACAGCAACTGAATTTTTAAAATCTTTTCTCCATTTTTCTCTGATTCGTATAATTGACTGTATCTCACAAATTGTCAAAGAGGGCTATCAATAAAATTACTATGCGGTTATTTGTAAAATAATTATTAGTTTGATGTAATCAAAATTAATTATTATTATTATTATAATGTGTTTGGTGATGATAGCTGCGCTAATTTTACAATAATAATAAATGAAACAATAGGACTGCTGTTTTCTTTCTTTCCATTCCATTGTTCCTCCAAATACTATTTATCATGTTTCTGATATTCTGATACCATAAGATGTAGGAGATGTGTCTGCAACAGCATCCCAGAAGAAGATATTTGTAGAGCCAACAATTGTAACAGATGGGAACATTAGTGCATACACCATCCACGATGTTGTTTTACCATTAGCCGGCTATGATGTAATGTTTCCGCAGAATGCCATTGGTGCATTGTATAAGACATGGCTTGCTGAAGATGGTCTCGTGTTGGATGATCTTAAACACAAAGTCAAGTTGGTATTTCACTGTAGAAATATATCAATTTATTACTATATGACACGTCATCGATGAATTAAAATCCATGTGATTTTAAATGACTGAACAGGACTGGACAGTAGTGATGATGACTACAGAGATAATTAAATTTTGGCCATTTCCACATCAAATTTATCAATTCCATTTTTACCTACTTCAATCACTGATTGGAGTAAGCACTCCCAAATACCTACTTGGAATACTTACCCATAGTAGAAATATTTCTGAATTAAAAAACTCCAATTTATCAATTCCAATTCCATTTTTTAAAGTAAGCAATTCCAATTCTGGAATTGATCAGCAATTCCAGAATTGAATTGACGCATGTCTGATCCAGGTATTGTTATTTTCTCAGGGATTATTCACTACGTGGAGCCTACCGTCACATTATGGTCTGCCCAAAAGATCTAACATGGCAAGTCATAACATATAATGATCCACATATTCCACTAGTTCTTAGTGACATGGAGAAACTACGTGGTGATAAACTAGATGTGGAAGTTACTGGTAAATGCGCATTTTATTCAAATCAATTATCAGCTTTAATATGCCAGTTTTTGCGTCTATGGATTGCAAAAAAAATGTAGTGACTATGTCAGTTTGTATTACAAATTGTATGACTACATCATTTATACAGTTTATTAAATGTGACCTATAAACCTTTTCAAGTGGCACCGATAACTTTCAACAGCACACACACAATACAAAGCAGACTTCATAAAAACGACTTACTAATGTCACTTTAATTTGAAGAAGTAAAAATATTTGGCATAACGGATATCCTATAATTTGGTTCATGAATGTGACCATATATCAATTTACTGGAGTCTGAATCTGCTTTTAGAATATTGTGGATAGATCATTGCTTTGGATTAAGATATTGGCTGGGTAGTTCAAGTTAAGATACTAAAAGATTTACTTCTTTTTATACAAACACACACAAATGTTGTTTGTCAAGTTTTATATACGTAAACATAAGAATTTTCTTTGTTTCATATTCAAAATGACTTTTAAGGAATAGCTGACCCTCAGATAATATTATTTGAATGTGTAATGCTTATAAAAGTGTACCAAGAATCCTAGAATAATAAGCACAAACTCTATTTACCTATGGCTATGGTCATTCTGTGCAGGAGGTCGCAGGTTCGCGCCCCAGCCGTGGCATTGTAGTAGGAGTTTTTCATCCAGCCAGGCAACTGGCAAGGTTTTCTCCACCAAACATGTCCATTTATTCTAAATTTATTTAGAAATAGTCTCCGTGGGGAGGCTATTAAACTACAGACCATATGCGTCTCCCTCATTTGACGTTACCAGCCACGTTAAAAACTGCCATTTCGGCCATTATTATTTATTATTAATTATTAAGCAAAATTTATGCACAGCTTATTTGCAGCCTACAGGGGGGAGGTCATCAAATTATGATAAAGTTTGCACTTCAGATAATTGGCTGGTTATCTCAAACTTTGTATAGTCCTGTCATCTAGTGAGGTTAGCCATTAATATGATTACACGCATCATGTACATTAATATGACTGTATGCACCTGTCTACTACACCTTGAATTATTCAGTTAGCAATTTTATTTGTCAGAAAGAACTCAAGAATTGACCACACAGATTTCACCTACAAGAATTTCATTTCTAATTTCCAAAGTGGCAATTCTCGTATAGTATTTGTAATGCTTGATCCATGCTAGTTTTATCATTTTCAACCAAACACTGACCTTGCATTTAACTGAATCTAATAAATTTGTACTCTTTAGCTGTTTGATTCTTTCCCAACTTCTTCGTAATGTACCAAAGAATGGCTTTGCCATAATAACACAAATTTGCAGTGCAGTGTTAGTATTAATATTATAGTTTCTTTCGTCATTATCGGAGTTCTTCTTTATGTCTAAATGCGGCCATATTGTAGAATGATGCCAGTTCATTAATTATGTCAATAAAATAAAGATCTGAATATAGTTGAGACATTTCCTTTTCCAGAAGGGGCTCACAAAGCTTTGAAGCTTGAATTCACTCTGCCACCTTCGACCTATGCAACAATGGCACTCAGAGAAGTGTTACGACAAGATACATCAGCTGTACACCAAACGTCACTCACCACAGCTGCCATGGAAAACAAATCATCGGTAGATGCCAGTAACAGTTCAGTGAAACGAGAAACCATCAACGAACAAGAAAAGAAATGATTCTCTTGTTACATAGATTGTAAATTATGTTTCAGAAGTACTCATAGCTACTTCACTTGGTATATAATTTTTGTTTTTGTAATTAGACCGTTATCCTGTAGGTACTGTCTTATTTTGAAGAAATAAAATATATTTTCACGATATCTGTGTCGGTTTATTTTTATATTTCTCAAACGACTCTATCCTCTTTATTCTATACATTTTACTCTATACAGTCTATAACATCTACAGTCTGGTCAGTTTAATTAGAACCATCATTAGTAAAAAAAACTTTATCTGTGATGCTGTTATAACAAATGAATCTTTTTGCAAAATCACTATTGCCAAGAAACTTAAAAGATGTGTTGTGTGTGTAATCAGTTTTAAATAGATTTTTTAAAGATGTGTATCCGTGCTTGCGTTTTCTAGCTCAATCGCAGTGCTTGTTTTGCAGTCTACTATTGTTTATGATCATTTTTTATTATCAAGTTCTTTTAGCTCCATTTTAGTGAAAATTTTACAACATCGAATTTAAAACTTCTTAAAATTGTTGCTTTTAAAATATAGTTAGATTGGATATTAACCTCTTTGGTGGATCAATATGTGATTATATTCGCATTATAAACTTATTTCTTGATTGAAATAATATTCTGGAGATAAATAATGGCGTTATTTCAAGTATGAGATAGATTTAGTTTGTATCCATTTTAATGCACTAGTAATAAATAACAAAAACAATATTGGTATGATATTTCACAGAATTCCTGTTAATACCACGATGATTTATGTCGATGAAACATTGAGCTGCGAGTTCTCCAAACATAAGGATAAACAAATCTAAAAGATTAATCCAACTACATTAATATATAAGATGGTTTACTGCCAACTAGAACATCTTTTTGGCCAGTCATTCTCAAAAGACTAATAATAATTTCAATAAGAAATGTGTACACAATAATAAAGACACTAAATTAGTCCTTACTATCTTGTTTTAAATACTACAAGTAATATATAACTACATATAAGCTTATTATATGAAATGTCAGTGTAAAGGAGTAAATTTTGTAACCATAAATAATATAACTTCATGAGTGATTTTCAACATGTGAAATGTTTTTATACAAATATAATAGTAAATTATATGTATTGCATTTAATTAGGAAATGTCTTCATTGTTATGTTTATAAATCAAGAATAGACTTCACTGAAACTATCCTCAGCCAATAAAAATAATGATTCCCACATTTGTGCTAATTGTTTGAATTTTCATCACAATTTTTATTTGCGCCACTTAGTTATTGCCCACATTATAAATGTTTTGACTTCTGATTTAAAAATTGTCAAATATTAACACGTCATGATCGTTCTTTGAGTTAATAGGCTACATCAATGAGTAGTTAGCTAAACTGACACTAAAAGATATAATTGTTTGGGTAGTGAATGCAATAAAACTAAAAGCCAATAATAATTTATATTTGTGGTGTTGTTTTATCAATAAATATCCAAAACTGTATTTTTCTCAAATTAATTTATGACTAATATATTAATTGGTACGAAGTGAACTAAATTTAACCAATATCCACTTAACTATTCTCTGTTCTTCAGGAAAAAATTTCAGTAAAGCATTGTGCTTCGGACATTCTTATTTCCTTGTTATTCGGAGAATCTTACTTTCATATTGTTATTTCGTATGGCGTTATGATGGTCATAGTGGGCGCTTAGTATTCGTGAACTTTACCCACATATACAGCTGTCGCGCGATTTGTTACAATACAGATGTTAAAATAGTTGCATGTCTGTGATTCGATTAAGAAAGACCAAAATTTCGTATACAACCACCATACACACAGATAAAGTAATAAAGAATTTATAGTATTTAAGAAAAAAGTGATTACCAAAACAAAAACCTTTAAAGCCGTTTTATCGTGTTGTTACATAGATCATGTGTAAAGTGGATATGTAAAGGAATATTCCCATAAGAGATTTTTTAATCGTTTCATCAACAGTCCTTTTCTTGTTTAGAACACATTTTCACACAAAACTCAGTATAACTGCTCGAGCTGGGTTGGTCGAATTTTACCCATAAAGCTCCCCAGTGACTCACCTGTCCAGGCCCACTTCATCCGGGCATTTGCCGTTTTAAAATATCGAACCGAGAGGCTGTGCTAGAGTTAAGGACGCGGCTCTGTGTTCGGATAACGAGTGAGGTAATATTATTGGAGTTATGAGATTGGGATAGCACATGTGAGCCGTTTCCATGATTGAGGTTTACAATTTCTGGAGTTGTCGACGATTTGGTCGAGTCTGTGAGGATTTTTAGCTGATTAACGCGAACGATTGTCGGCGGTGAAACCCCCCTCCCCGACCAGCAGCCGGTAGACTTCATAATATTGGAACTGTTTAATTTCGAGAAAATTGTTATTGTATATTTCTAAGACTCAGCATGGGATGTGCGGTCAGTACCGACGACAAAGTGGCCCAGGAACGGTCAAAAGCCATCGACAAGTCTCTCCGAGCTGATGGTGAGAAGGCATCACGCGAAGTAAAGTTGTTGCTTTTAGGTAAGTTGACAATCACAATGAATCACCGACAAATGGACATGGTCATTGGAATCTGTTTGTATTTGTTCGGGAGACAACGTGTTCTTGGTGTTTGACGAATTAAGAAGAAAACCGCGCCAACGAGGCTTGGTTTTACTAGAGTCTAGTACGCGTCTTAATTTTAACTTCTCTTGTGGAACATACTGACGTAGATGATCTAAAATCTCGACACTGATTTTATCCTGTGTGGAATATTTTTTGTATGCCTGTTACAATGTGCTAAGAGATATTGCAATAATAACAACTTCAAAAATTTATCAAAGTACCTAGCCTGTACTGTTACTGTAGCCCTGTTATACAAGTTTGGTGGCATGTGTGAAGAAAAAATGCCCATAAAAACTTTGATCATATGGGGGATATGATAAATGAAGATTGAAGTGGAGTGATTTATTTCGGTTCAGTATAGCCTATACTGCTATAGGTCAAGATTCCCTTAGACTTAGTTAATGGCATTGGAAGACTTAAAATAAATGTACTGTAACTTTGGCTGAGCGAATTATCAAAATGGGCTAAATGAAACATTGCCTATTATCCATTTTTGTCACCATTCAAACAAATAGAAATAAATAGAAACTAAAGTCTAAATGGGGCAACTCCCATAACAGACCTATTGGTGTACATGTCAGCCGTCCCTTTGGAATAGTTATAAAATCCAACAGAAGTACATGACTGTCGGTCCAATCAGTCCGTTTGCCAACTGAACTGAAAGCAATAGTCTACACATTTTTAAAAGCCTCTCAACATTAGACATGTCCAGACACAAACAGCTGCTTGATAGTAATCCCTTGATAAGGGAAAAACGTCCATTGTGCATGAGTAGACTCTAGTGGCTAACTGTCTTGCACTTGATCCCAAAGAATATTGACCCGAACATCATAGAATCAGATGTTTTTCTCCCCCAAACGGTCATAACTTTTCCAGGGATAAATTTTTCAGTTCATGACATTCTCCTATTGTTCCACACTCCTGTGAATTGCAGGGAGGAGTTTTGAACAGACTGAAACAAGTCCTATGTTTTCACATAGTCCCATTTTTTGTAATCACATATCATATTGAAATAAAACCAAAGAAGTTAAAATTCAGGATGTTTGTCATCATTGTCCTTCTTTCAAATATCAGATGTGAAATAAGTTGAGAAACCCTTATATGTTTCCCATAATTTTTCCCTTTGTTATTTATTTTTGGTGGAATACAAATAATAATATCGTATTATCAGCATCATAACTCATTCGGTATTTTTACTAGTGTTCTTGTATTATCTGTTCCTATAACCTTTAGCTGTACTACTGGAGGACTCGGCAGCTGATCATTGGCTAAATTGGTGTTCCATAACTGTAGTGCATTTATACTAGGATCTCTGTATGCCAACATTGATAATGGCATGGCTTTATGTGGGGTACAGTCCTGTACAGACTGTACCCATCCAAAGGTCAGAAATACTGGCAGTCCGAAAAATTGCCAGCTGCATCCCCCTTGAAGTTTGAGAAATCTCCATTTACTCACCTTTTGAGAATAAAAACCCAACTGCAATTAGCCAAGGCTGGATGACCTTAATCTCTGATTATACATGTGTATGAACCGGTTTGTTGGATTGTCCCATGACAAAGCATGGTTAGAAGTAAATAGGGTATCTTCAGTGATTGCATCCTATGATATACCCCCCCCCCACACACACACACACACAGTATACTTGGTTTATCTGGATTAACAAGGTTTACAACAGGTAAACAAAATGGGTAAAATTAGTCTTTGTATTCTATCACGTCATTACCGTATTACAGGCTTGAAAAGAGTGATTGTGTAGAGATTTCACTGTGAGGGCTTTCCATATATTACATTAACCACTACCACCAGATAATACTGTGTGTGAAACTGTCGTGTTTACACCACCCATCAGTGTGATAGCTGGATAAAACCGTGGGTGACAGTCACCCAGTGTCATTGTTATTTGCTGTTGTTACAAATCATCAACAACGCATGTAATTATTTACAGACGTAAGTCTTAGATGGTGTGGTCTCTGTACACTCAAGCTGCCAGTGTTATAAGTTCCTTTATCTTGAACAATCTAGTAGGCCAAATATCACATGGTTTGAGACTTATCTGTGCTAATGTGCTGTTGTAAATAGGAGGAAATAACACACGTTTGAATCTTTCAGTGTTATTTTGGGTGGAAATGAACAACTATAATTCTCCATAAACAAACAGGTGGAAATACAAAGTTAATTAGTAAAATCTTGTAAATTTTAATTATTCATAAAGGATGCCCTTTCAGTCAGACACATGCCCCCCTATCACACATTTTCCCCCTTTTCAATGATTATCTCATTATATATAGTTCATTAATTTTACAAGTATGGATTTCACTTTTTGTGATATTGATGTTCTTAAATAAATAACTAAACATCTCTGTTTCTGGTAGTGTAATAACTGGCAATCTAATCACATTGGAGATCTGAAAAAGCATACATTTTCAAATCCCCAAAATTGTATTATAGTTTGAATTTCTCATTTAGTGACATACTCTTGATCCCAATTAAAATTAGAAAGATCTGTGTTTTTTTAAATAACCTAAGGTCACTTCTAAATTAAATGTAGTTTAAAACTAATAAAATAAATATGGCTTCTAAATACTTTTAAATTATCCATATTTACACATCAGATATTACATTAAATCATATTATAAATATGTACATATATGGGAAAAAATGATATACCCTAAACGTCCACCCTGAATATTTTCGTGGCTTGGACGTTTTATATATATATATATATATATACACAGAGTTATTTCTAGGACTGCGCCAATGGCGCAGCAGTACTCAATTTGACCCCAACTAAGAAACATGTCATGGGCCTAACAGAGCATCGAAAGTTTACTTTTTTTGCTAAGCAACCACACAAATAGATAATTAATTCATCTGAAATAAGGAATGTTTATTTGTAATACAATATGCGATCCAGAATTCACAAATCATTTCATTTGGTTCATCAAATGTCCCATGGTATCTCGAAAAGTCCCATGAAATTTAGACCTAATGGGGCAATTGACATATGTAGCCCAAATCCAAGGAATAACTCTGTGTGTATGTAATATATATATATATATATATATATATATATATATATATCATGTAAATAAGTGCATTTTTCTCATTAGAAGCACAAAAATCTGTAAATATAAATTATTTTTGCAGTAATTTAAATCAAGACAAATGTGTTTGCCATAGAATATTAATAGTAGTTGTGGTTAGAGTGGGGGATGTCATGTGGCTGTATTTTAGTAACATTTCTATCCTGTTGTATGATACATATTTAGTGAAGATGGATGAAGCATAATACATTTACTGATTTAGACCAGCTAATTGTTAGCAGAATATTATTATTAAACACAGAATTTGGTTTGTTTTAAATCCCATATTTATCCAGGTTGGAGCTATCTAAACTGTTATACATCCTGACCCATTGGTCAGAATGAGATATATAAGAAGTACTGAAGTTTTCCAACAAAATGAGAGAATTCATGTTATTGTTGTTGCTAGGCGAATGCTACACACCCCTGTCATCTCTCGACTAAGGCTCGTTACCTGTCAATAGTAAGGTCAGAATTACTGATAGGTGTATGTGTGTACAGTCTGCTTATCAACATTGATTCATACCTGCAGTTGTGTTGCTGTCACCACCAGTACTTAACAGCAGGTTCCATTGTGTGACTGGATTTCTGTTTTTCTTTTTACATTATAAACTTGCTGATTGTTACCCTGTTATGATCTTCCATCTCGTGTATGTGCATGTGTGGTTTCGTTTGCCTAAAATAATTGACAAAATATACCCTGAACATAAATTGTCTTGCTGAATTTTGTATCTTTCCAGATTATATTAGTGTAAATAAATTATTTTTATCAGCTTTAAACTCATGGTTCTACAGTGTTGTAACAGCATCAATATGGAATACATCTCTTTGTTATGTCAGTAACACTTTGTGGTAGCAACCCATCTGATCTAGAAGTGATGTGCAGTAAAAGAAATACATTGTGTGCCGACTAACATGTCTACATCCTGACAAGTATATACAACCACCACTAGTGGTGGCTGTCAATTATTTGAGATGTCAACATACTGAAGTTTTCAGTTATTTTTATAAATGTTTTTGTTAAAACAAATTAATTGTGTATGTCATGTGTAAAATATAGTGAAAGTAAACTGTTGCCTGGTGTGTTACAGATAGGTAAGTCAGATAAAAATTGCTTATAAAATAATAAAACATAAACTTGACACAATGACTATGAAGCTGTCATTAAGTGTTACGGTGTTCCCATACATGTTGATCGCTTAGAAATTTCATCTTATTCTCTGCTGTTATTTCTGTAGCCTGTGGCAAATCATTATACAAAGAGCAGGTGTAAACACTTGATGCTCCCACACCATTGAAGGTGGTTGTGCCATAGAGCATATAATAATTAATATTACAGCTAGTACTTAAATATATTTTAATCTATATAAAGGCAATGGCTTCTTATTGTGATAGTAGATGTCGTTTAGATGTGATCACTGTGTGCTGGCTTAATCAGTTGTTTTATATCAGTATATTCGGTTATTACACAGCTGGTTGTGTGAATGGGTCTGACATGAGGCTGGGAAGAGTAAAATTTTATTTCAGAAGTATATTGTTGGTATAGATTTTTTTCCGTTTAAATAATGGCTGTTACTTACGACGGTCAGGCATTTGAATTCCTCCAGTTTGAAATTGGACTGCTTCAGCTGTATCTGACACAAAGAAAATGCTACTGTAATTGTTAAGTTGGTGAGAGATAAATTGTGAATCATTGGGCTTTTCTCTTTGATGTTCCTTGTTTGACCAAATAATATTAATGAGACTGTTATGTTGTTGTTAGTGATGTAATAGTTTGCTGGGTGTACTCTATTTTTTTGTAATGATGTCACCATTTTCATAATGATAATTGTAATAACCTAAATGACCCCTTAATCAAGATTATTTTATCTATGGTGAACTGAGAGGGTGCCTCTTTGGTCTAGTTGGTAGTGGGTCGGACTACAGATCACTACCACAGTGTTCGAACCTCAGCGTTGGCATATCTGAAGGGTGTTTCATCTTTGATTTCGCTTCATTACCTTTGTAGGTCACTTGGCCCATTTAGTGGCCTTAAAACATCAATCACCTCCCGCCACGCCAACTGATTTTTATCCATTAATTTCAGGAGCTGGAGAATCAGGAAAGAGCACAGTTGTGAAACAAATGAAGTGAGTACTTTTATACTTTTCCACAGTCAGTTATTATTGAATAGAAAAATAGAACTTCAGTCTAGTTTAGTAGTTTCAGTGCAATATGTTTGTTATTTAGTGTGAATGGTGTTGTGTTTTTTTTTCTTCTGCTTCGTGGAATTATCTGTTGTTTACATATTAATTCAGTTTGATTTAATATATTGTCTAATGATAGCATAGCATGACATCATGTAAATCAGGATGTTAGATGATTATTAAAGTGTTTTGTGTTATAATACTTGCTATACTTAAAGATTATAGGATTCTACTGGGTAATACCTTTATAGCCCACATTATTCTTATTTTACCCAGTAGTTACAGTGGTTCAGTCAATTTCTATCCAGCCTGCTCTGGAAAGTGTGATAATTAATGACTCAGATAATCTATTACTTGCTGGCTGAATACATGTTGTCTTAGGGCTGTGTGGTTGAATCTGTCTTTTTTGGACCAGTCTTGTCCTTCATTTAAGCTGACACTCTTTAATCCAAGTTGTGTGCATTGTTTGTATATCAGTGGTGCCTTTTGATAAGCATCAGATCAAACAAGAATAAAATTTAAGTGCAGGTCTATGAAGACCCATTTTATATGATGTTCACTGAACTATGTGCACACTTTTATTACCCCTACATCAAAATTAATCTGACTGTTTTATGATACTATACAGAGGCTAGTTATTTGGTTCTCTAGATTGAGAACAGTCTATGAATTGAACTTGTCACACCAAAGGGTCCACCATTTATTTTTGTAACTGTTTTTTAGTGGATAGATAAAAAATACAACTTCTAAACAAAATAACATTAGTGACTATAAATTGTCTTGGGTTTTTTCTATTCCCAGAAATATCAATAATACTAGTAAATATAAAGTTGTCATATATGCTTGAACAAAATGTATGTATTAAGATACTGAGTTAAATCTAATTAATTTGTCTCATCCTAACATATCTAGTCATCAGCTGATCAAATCGATGATTATTAATATTATGGATGTGTTTTATTAATTTCAAGTAAGAACCTAAAAATTTTATTGATCTAGTTGATGATGTAAATTGTTGTGAAGGTGAATGATTTTCCAATGACTTTTGTGTTTTGTCATCAGCTAACCAGAGCATATATTTATTAAAAAAATATTGACATTAATTTCTTGTTATGCAGAGCGATTTAAAAAAAAAACACTTCCTCCACACTGTCAGGTCACTGTAGTGATAAAACTGATACATGGTTTGAAACTACCGCAATCCGAAGCCTTTACACACAGCTAATATATAATAATGTGCAACTAGATCGGTGTGTGGTTAACTTAGCGTTCATGCTACTTTTTATGAGTAGTTTTTAAATAAGCGTTTTGTAGTGCTTCACTATAAAAACTGAGAGCTAATGTAAAGCGTACAACATCTAGTATATTGTTAGTAACAATATACTAACAATGTTACACATATGACATAACGTGAAGAAATTGTAGACATGGTCTAGATAGATATACTATAATAATTGCCTATCTTTTCTGAGATGTGTAATGTCATCTTGACCCAGTCTAATACAATTAGTACTGGTGTGGGATTTGTTGTGTATTTAGTAATTAACACCATAGTGATAGTGATCTTAACTAATCCATATGGATATGTATTTTAAAAAAATGTTGTGTATCTTCTTAAATAGTGAAACATTTTCATAGATGCAGTAATATGAAACCTTGTTTCTACCAGTAGTACCATAGACAGCTGTTAACCCTAGTTCACGTATAATTTCTCAATGTGGTAGAAATAAAATTCAGTTCAATACTGTAGTGAAGGTGTCCTGACATAATTGAATGTTCTACATAAACGGTTCTGTGTTACCTTTTTTTGTAACACAGTTCATTGTTTATATTCATATAAAGATTAACACAACCGATAAAAGTGATGTTCTAAAATACCAATTATGAATTAGTCATTACTTTTAACAGTTTTGTGAATCATTTTTCCATTATTTTTGACACATGCTTTTTCCATAATATAGTAGCAAGACCTTTCCATCTGGTAGAAATTCATATCTATTGTCAGTATTTGTATATGTTTGTGACAAGCTTCAGTTAAGCGCGGTTGTACATTGGCTAGCATGTTATATTCTAATCATGTATCCCAAAACTATTCACCAACCAAAGATGTATCAGAATTGGATATCAGAATCCCTTTTGAAATGTTCTCATTATGTCTGTCTTAAACTTTAAAGTTAAACCTCAATTATATTATATTGTTGGCAGATTAACACACTAAATCTTTCTTGGTGGCGTGGTAGTTGCTCTAAAAAATAAATGCAGCAAGTTGCAAGCTTAACCCTCTCCTATAGGCAACAATAAGCATGCTACCTGACAGGTGTATGATGTTAACAATAGAAACCTGTCAGACAAACAGCTGTTGGTAAGAGCTAAAATCATTCTTTAGATAATTTCTTCTTATTCCAGCATACACCATTTAAATTTCAGATTGGATCAGTTTGTTTGAACAGTGATATTATTAAACATTATAATGTATAAATATTTTAACAGCATTTATGCTGAGTATGCTGAGTTTCACACTTTATATTGAGTGATGGGATGCATCCTCATGATATTTAGTTGTCCATTTAATTCTGCTAATGCTTGGTCATATATTATATATGTATACTGAAATTAGGAAAGATTTTGTGTTTTGACATAGTCATGCATCACTTTGAACTGAGAAGCAGACATTTTGCTTGGTTGTGTTTGCAATGTTTGCCTACCCTACCATATTCTACTGTGAATCAGTGCTTCACTGATACATAATTATGTAAAGCCAAATTCCAATTTCATACATTATTTCCATAATAGTACATTTCAAATAAAATACTACAGCAGCTCGATTCTTTTAACTTTTGGCAGATGCTCATAGTCATAGGACAGAAGAAATTTGTTAAATTATATGTGAATCATTGCTTAGAATATCCCATGTGGAATAGTTAGGTGTTGGGTCAGTTTAAATGGTGCTTGAGCAGCGACAAAGGGTTTGTGTGATACTTAAGTCATGGATATTCTGGCAGGTTGATTCTAAAGAATCACTGTTTTAATGATCATTTACATCTCAGTGTAGTTGAAATTAGGATGTATAATTTATATCCTAGTAATTTCCTTGTAACTGTAACATTTTCTTTTGTTTACCAAAGATAATTGTGTGATACTGATAGGGTGGAATGAGTGATGACCATTCAAATGGTTCAGTTATTTTTTAATATGTTATGTAAAATTCACTCAATGCATATTTGTTGCTGGTATAAAATATATCCCATGATCTATCAATAAGAAGGAACTGTTTATGTTAAAAGTGACATTATTTGGGGGATTTTCTTACCAATAACAGCATTGTTTTTGTAGCATAGTTTGGGGATTTTTATAATTACTCAAACAAAAAACCAGTATGATATATTCTACTAGGTTAAATCGGTAAGCAAAATAAAAACAAAAGTTAAATTATATACTGCAAACACTTGGTAATGCTATATGGTAGAACTATCAGACTATTCACAGTATTAATTTATCCACAAGTTCTTGTGATGTGAAAGGCTGAAGTTGTTGGTGGGATGGGGCTTGTTTCAAAGTTAAATTTTACAAATATACTTTGTTTTGTTCTGAAATACTGACTGAAACTTTTGGGATCTGAATCATTACACCCCTCTGTTGTGTGGTTCCATTGAAATCTGGCTTATTCTTAATGTGTGTTGTTTTTTGTTTATTACAGAATCATCCATGAGAATGGCTATTCTCAAGAGGAGTGTTTACAGTATAGACCAGTTGTCTTTAGTAATGCTATACAGAGTATGATAGCCATCATTAGAGCAATGGGACAGCTGAAGATTGATTTTGGACATCCAGATAGAGCTGTATGTATACACAATAATGTTCACTTATACGAGAGAGAGAGAGAGAGAGAGAGAGAGAGAGAGAGAGAGATAGATAGATAGATAATGAAGTGTTGTGAGCTATCATATCTGAAAGATAACAGCCTGACGTCTGTCACCACTATCTTACTGAATCTTTCTATATTGGATGAGAGATAAATTAAGCATCATTCAGTTACAAAGATTGGAACATGCATTACTGTGGGCAAATGTTCTGACCCCCTCCCCCATATTGTTAAAGGTATTGTTAACAGTTAGTTATGGGCTCTGTTAATCAGTTTGGTCCCCTGACTTGTCGCTCATGATATTCATTATTAGAAAAATATGTATGGGTTATAATGACAACAACTCTAGTCTATTTGTGTTACCATATAACAAAGTAGACAGATAAAGCTCATAATTTAAATCCAGAGGTTGAGATCAAGTTTTAACATTTACTTGCCATGGTGGGCCAATAATGCAAAAATAAAGTTCCCATAAACGTTCCCATTCATCTGGAGCTGCCACACTTACCATGCAGTTAGGTTTTATGTAAGCCACCTACTTGTTTTACTGGATAGGATGGCTTTATTGAACAAATGTTTTGAAGATACCACATCGTGGGAAAATCTCAAATAAATGTTTGAATGCCTTGTTGTATTGTCCGACATTATGATTAGGCTGCCAGTGGCAATCAGATGAGTCTTGATGTAGAACCCAGACTTAAAACCAATAAATACCTGAAACATGTTAGCTGTAGATCCAACATTTACCATTTCTGAGTTCTATAATTTAATCTATACATATTACTAGTATAATGTTGAGTAAATAATCCTTAAACCTAGTAGATATAGAGCCATTTATCTTGTACATGTGTAACACCTAAAAGTGATACATATCTGATGGAATTTATTGATAACAAACTAAACTTCACCACTGGCACAGTTATATCACACATCATATTCAATATATAACCACAGTGCCTAGTATGTATGATTTCCATGTATATTCATCCAAGTCCATTCTATGTCTGGTCGTTGCATATTAATGTAACATCAGTTGACCATCGTTTGTTTTGGTAGGGAAACAGTTGGTAGCAAAAACCCTACCACTAAACAGTAAGACTACCAGTGAGAGAAGGCTCAAGTTCCTAGCCAATTAGCTGATTTCACTATATCTTTAAAATAAAATGCTTTATCATGTCTTCTAAATTGAATAAAATGACTCGGCTCATTTCTGAAATCTATCGTGGTGACTTTTAATTGGACTTAATGTAATCATTTGGTTAAGTTCAATATTATCTGTGCCAGTTTCTACTAATTAGAAGCCTTTAATGGCTCGCAAATACATAATGCTTCAGGTTCAGATACACATGATCAGGCATGGATGGGGTCGATACAATTTTGGAATTGAATTTTTTCCAGAATTTGAATTGATGAATTTGAAATTGGAATTGGTCATGTCCACAAAAACAATTTACCATTTAACTTTTCTTTTACAATAAAGCAATAACATTATTTATTGCTTAGATTTCATCCCAAATAGTGTTTTTTCTTCTTCCTTTTTACATATTTTCATCCTCAAGTATCTACTCATATTCCATAATTGGCCAGACATGGGGGTCAGTTCAGTTCCGGGATTGGAATTGACAGATTAGTTTTTTGGGAATTGATCAAATGGGATTGTGTGGAATTGAAATTGATAAAATGGAACCGAGTCCATTCTTTGGGCATAACATTGTTGAGGAATTGATATGATGGGAAAGTAGAGGAAATGAGCATTATTTTTATTAGGCAACCATTTTTTTCATGGTAAATCATAGTTTGCCAATCAGCTTGTATATTTTTTTACCATAGTGTATGTATACACTATACACTAATCTATATTATTAGTTGGCCTAATAATGGTGGATGTTTATCATCAACATCAAATGGATATTCTGTTAAAGCATTACAGTTTGCCAACTTTAAGTAACCAAACATGGATGGATTAAGTACAATATTAATTTTTTTTATTCTGTTTGGTAACATCTAAATCAGCCTGTTACAACTGGAATTTATTGCTTCTGATTCTTTCCAAGCCTTCGGGGAGCTCTTCGTGTGCATGCATGCACCACATTAGTTGGGGAGATGGAATAATTTAATGACGATGACATTTAAAAAAAAAATATTGTTGCTAAGTTACTAGTAAGTGAGATAGACCTGAAGATTTATCTTCCTTTTGTTATTGTACAATGAAAGTTAAGTCAAAGTTAACTTATATATCGTGATCCACTAATCTGATTTATTATCAGTTCTTAAAAACTAATAAAGGTTTTTTTTTAAACAAAATGATTGAAGTTTTCTATTTATGTTTTTATTATATCTATACTATTAAATAACACTTTGATAATTGCATTTTACACACTTACTTCGAATCCAATTGCTCCGTGCTATATGTGTTCTGTATATGTGTAAGAAAGAAGCACCTTTAGGCTAACACGAATGATAATATCATGGTTAACGTCTTTAAATTAGATCATTAGAATGATAATATTCACTTATTCAAGGTAAGTGTTCTGCCAGAATGTCATTCAGCATGTTTATCAAGTTTTTTCATAGTTGGGACCATTACAATCTCATTAAGAAAGTACCAATTTTGTATCTTTCCAGCAAATGTTAATTTAAAATGTAGTCATAACTGGCCATTTTAGGAGAAAGCTGGGAACCAGTCATTATTTATAAAGAATTGTGATGAAAATCAGACAGACACAAGAGGTTTTGACATCTACTTCAGTGATATTATTATTATTAGATGGATGAACTATAAATGCTTATAATAATTATGTAAAATTTGACAACTATATTAGTTGATTTCACATTTTGCCATCATTCCACACGATTTTGACAGAACATACTCCAGAATATTTTCTGAGAAGCACCAGCAACATCTGATAGGTTTACATGTGTTTCAATTGATGAAACCCTCCTTTAGCTGCCATATTTAAGGAAAAAATGTTTAACTCATAAATCTATGACTAAAATTTAAGTTCAGCATCAAAATGGAAATATTCTGTTGTCGCAGTAAATGTACAACAAATAAATCTACTGAAAGCACCCTGAACATATATCCTTAGGGACTTTTGATTTTCCAGGGGAGTAAACATTTTAATTATCATTTTCCTTTTCAGCATGACATATTCTGATTCAAATGATAGAAAAGCCGGAAATATTCTTTGTTCTGTAATATTCCTCGAATGTTATTTCTTTTTATCTGGATTCAAATGGTTAGTTTTTCCTGAGTTAGTCTTAGGATTCGGCCTTAGGATGGGGGATGGGGTTGAATTATAAATTCAGTTTAGTTCTCAATTAAAAAAGATGACTTAAAGAAGTCCCAAAGATTGTTATATCTTAAAGACTCTCTTGTTGTTTAACTGCTATATATTAGAAACCATTTCATTCAAGAAATAGAAATAAAAGACTTGGGGAATAAAATAATTAATGAGGGAAATCTAGTGAAATTAAGTATAACACCTAGAACACATAATTATTTTGTCCTTACGTAATCATATTAATAATAAACCACCATATATTAAACAAGTTTTAAAGCTGCCATGCACATGGGCTTTGAAGCTTGCTACTGCAGAGGGCTACTAGGGCCTTCAGCCCATATAACTAAGGGTTTAGAATTTTAATGAATAAACATCATAGTCCCAACCATGTTCATCACCATTTAGGACTTGTCAGAAGTTTTCAGAAACATGCAAATAAAGAAACAAACACAAGCTGGCAAATGTATTTTTGGTTAAGACACAAACACACACACATTCACTTTTAATTTATATAGAAGATAGTGTTCAGTTTTTAACCCTTAACTAATAACTAAGGAAAGCATAAAAATAAGTGTTTCTTTAACATTTTGCTGCCCCATAACAGCTATAAGGAATGGTTGTAACATGGCTTAGCTTCAAATCTCTTATAGAAAGGTTAGTGGGCAGTATATAACAATGATTTATGACACATGGCAGCACAAGAATGTGACCCATCGTTCAAATTTAACATTAGCTTTATGATTGTGATATCAGCAGCAACTCAAGAGTGGTTGCTGGAATTTTCAGTTTGGAGAATTCCAGATCTGGTGCTAATTTGTTAATACGTAATCTGCAGTCATTCTGTTACATTGTTTAGAATCAGCAGGCCTGGCGGAGAATTAATTGTGGGAGGTCCACATTCGAGAACGTCCAAATGTGAGGCAAAGACACAAATAGTGGCTGTTGATTTGTAGTGTGTTGTCAGACCGACAAATTGATAGATTTTGATGCTATAAGAGCCACTTTAAGTCATTTAAATGCATTAAAATTCCAGTTTAACTAGACATCTTATATACATTTAGACCATCCGGTTCTATTTTCTGGCCTTCCACTTAAACATGTGGCCATCCATTTGGATGGTTTGACAGTTGTCTGCCTAATGCTATGGATGTTTTAAAATGCTCTCTTTTGTATTACAGGATGATGCCAGACAGCTGTTTGCCCTCGCTGGTAATGCCGAGGATGGTGAATTAACGCCTGAAATTGCAGCAATCATGAAACGTTTGTGGAAAGACTCCGGTGTACAGGAGTGCTTCAGCAGATCACGGGAATATCAACTTAATGACTCCGCCGAATAGTATGTGGGATATTTCATTTTATTAGATATTCACGCAAGAGAATGTTCATAGTTATTTATCGATTTAACTGATGTGAAATATGTAATGGTGAAGAGATCGAGAACAGGTTTGAAGTTTTAGGACGATGACGACAACGATGTGTGTTTGTGTGCATTCAAACCAGCAAAGATAGTTTCAGACACTACAATAAAATATGAAGTGTATACAAATACACAAACATGCACAGGATATTATTATTTAATATCCTACATGTTGGGCTTCTGTAAGTAAAGAAATGTATTTAAATGAAAATCACCCTCACAAACAAACACACACCTGGGTTCAAACCCAGGCCAGGCTATATCAGAAGGATGTTTCATCTTTCACTTCGCTTCATTACCTTTGGAAGTCGATCGGCCCAATTAGCCTACTCTGTGCACAAAAGTGGCCATAAAACAACAACAACACAAACACAGAGTATCATCTCCTAGTATACTGTGAATATTTTGTTAATGAAGTTAATCAATGAACAGCATGCTGATGACACAGGAAGCCTACTGTAATGGTAACACAGTCTGTGTTTGTTTACCTGAAAGGTTGTTATGGCGACATTGATCACAACACTCGCAATACCTGTCTTAGCTACTCGTTTGCGGGCTCTGATAAAACATCACTTTATAGATGGTAGCATTAATAATGTATTGGTGTCTCATTGTCATCCCACAACCTGATGGCAACAATACTATAATAGTGATATATATTACATAAAACATCATGCTAAGTGCCACATTGTAGCCTGACATTCAGTAATACTACGATAAAACATGAGTAGATATTGATGATTGGTGGTTGTCTAGGAGAAGACTCGATGTGTTCTAAATAGTTGATTCTTAATATGGCATTTTTAATATGATATTATTATAGTAATATTATGCCATTTGAAACAATATTTCTTGAACTGATAGATTTGGTAGGAAATGTTCCTAAATTTTCTAACATCACCAGTACTGTGAAGGCAATAGACAATGGTGTCTTATCCAGTAATGTTCTAGTCCTCTTTGTTGTATGAAATATACAGCTATGGTGTCCTAGCTCTATAATAACAATGTTAATGAAGGTAGTAATGAGGTACCTCAGTCATTAGGTTTGTGTTTCCAGTGTTACTGATTAGCCTCATTTCAGCTAACCTCTACCTCGGATAACAAAGAAACGGGTGTTTGGTCAGTCAGTCAATAACTGGCACCCCAATTAGTGTGGGGTATCTGTAGAAGTATTCTAGGGAGCTGACATCAATGTGGCATCATCAGGTCGAGCCATTCGGTGTTTGTGTTACTGTGGCATGGCTGTTGTTTTATGTAATACAATAAGGACACAACCCAGTCCTGTAAACATAGAGCTACACATCTATAGCTCTGTTCCTATACTTGAGCATCAGCAGATTAATGCTACAGATTTACAACAACCATTGACAAGCTAGAGATTAACATTAGAAATAGAGGAGTATTTAATATTGAATTTAGCCCCTAATTCTAGGTTACCTACTTAAGGTTAAAGTTGAAGGTTAATCCGGTTTGTGTTGTTAATTCATCCCCCTTTCCTACCTTGTACTAGACCTGTACTATTGATCAACATGTTACATTCCCTGAAAAGTATACTGTTTCAAAACTGTTAGTATTAATTCCAACCCGTCAGTAATTCTAATCAATGACATGAAAGGCCAGTAGCCAGTTAGTAGATTCTAACTAGTTCATCAATCTGTTGACTGTGATAAATTATAAAATGTAATTTTGATGGTGCTAGTCTGTCTGTCTGTCTGTCTGTCTGTCTGTCTGTCTTCTCGTCTGTCTGTCTGTCTGTCTGTCTGTCTGTCTCTGTCTGTCTGTCTGTCTGTCTGTCTGTCTGTCTGTCTGTTTTCTGTCTGTCTGTCTGTCTGTCTGTCTGTCTGTCTGTCTGTCTGTCTGTCTGTCTGTCTGTCTGTCTGTCTGTCTGTCTGTCTGTCTGTCTGTCTGTCTGTCTGTCTGTCTGTCTGTCTGTCTGTCTGTCTGTCTGTCTGTCTTTCTGTCTGTCTGTCTGTCTGTCTGTCTGTCTGTCTGTCTGTCTGTCTGTCTGTCTGTGGGTTGCAATAAGTATAAGTTCAAAAGGTTACATCAGATATCATTGTTTTGACCTGATGAATTATAAAAACCTTACTAGTCATCCAGGCTAATAAATTAAAACAAATTAGCCTTGTACATATATTATCACTAGCCAAGGATATTTTCTTCAAAACAAACAAACAAATACCACATGATTAATGAATTGGGGGTGTGGCATCAATGTACCACTGACAAAACCAAATATCCTCTTCTGCTTAATATATTGCCTGAATTTTTCATGTTTTCTCATAAATGTTTGAAAGCAAATTATTTGATGTCAACTGCCTCAAGGATCCCAAGATACCACGGTTTTGTCCTGAAATTTAACAAATGATATTTCCATTTTTATTGTATAGGAAATGCCCAAATTATCTTATCTGTGAAATGATAAATATTTTCATGCAAGATATTGGGACAGAATTGTTTTTCAAAAAAAGACCTTTGTGCAACACATGTACGGAATTAAAGTAAGCCAGCTAGCAAACTGAGTCATTAACTTTTGAAACTATAATTAGAAAACAGTATCCTATATTTACAGTAGGTCCCAGCCATTAAGCCAAGGACGGTTTTTAGGCCTAAAATATCATGATTTATGGTGTTACATCCAATAAGCCGACCTAAAAATCTGAACTTTTCCATGTAGTATTTCCAGCCCAGGTGACGTTTTGAACACAGAAAATAATTTTGTTTTCATAATTCATTATTCATACCAATGTGTTTTGTATACTGTCAATAGATCAAGGCAAATTATAACCATCGTTTACGTCAACTGTTAGCACATACGTAGGACCTGAAATTTAAATTAACAGGGTGATTAAACATTCAATTAACCGTATATGAAGTCAATGGCTTAGAAGTAATTAAACATATAGTCAATTACTACTCAGCCTTTGATGGTACGTTTTGGTCGATAACACGGCAATAACCAAGACAATGTAATTGTAAGTTACCGGTATATGAGGTCAGTTAGTAACTATAACTCTCTATTGAAAATAAGTTAATTAATCAGTAATATAAATATGCCCATACAAAATGTGTATATGGGGGCACCCTAATGTCTATGCCGCCAAACGAATGAGATACGAAGCTCTTGGGTACGAGTTGTCTTGTTACCGGCACTGCCTTCGTGAAATGTGCTACTGAGTCAAACAATGTTTATCCATAATTACCAAATCAGATAATTCTACATATAAATATTTATTTTCATTATAAAGCCATGTATAATTATCATCAACTTGTTTCACTTCTATTTTCACTCCATGACTGCATGAGTTTAAATCAAAATAACGATTGATGTCCATTTGCGTCTAGATGATAGTAGATCTAGACTAGGACCTAGGTCACTAGCAACTAGACGGCTGCTAACACACTGAAAATTTTTCTCTCGATGACTGGATTTCTTGACACTGAAATAGCACCAGCCATTAAGCCGACCCCCCAAAATACGGTATAAGAAATTATAACATTTTATTAAGTAAGCAGTACATAAGAAAACTTCATCATGATGCAGTGTGATTAAATCAGGTTATATGAGATTGAGTATTTATTTCAAAGAGAGAACAGTCGTAGCAAGTGCAGATATTCTTGTATTTTGAAGACACTTGAGGGTGTTCCTGACAAAACACTTCATGCAGAAACAATGAAATGCATATGATTATAAAAAGCTAATCAAGAAAAATATAACAAAACCTTGCTGTGCATAACTGAATTAGGCTGACTTCTGTGTGATATAACAGAGTAATACTTAATAATATGTAATAATACTTACTAATAGCTGCAATTTATGTTGGAAGTAGAAGCATGTTAAGTAGGAGTAAATATTCCTGGTATAAATCATAATAATTATTTTCTGAGACTATATATGCCTTCCTCATCTCTTATGTTAAAATGCAATAGCTATATGTTCATGCTGATTGAGGGGTGCCTCCATGGTCTAGCAGTAGCGTGTTGGACCACAGATCACTACCACCTGTGTTCGAATCTCAGCATGGGCATATCTGAAGGTTGTTTCATCTTTGACTTCGCCTCATTACCTTTGGAGGTCGCTCAGCCCATTTAGCCTAACTTGTGCACAAAAGTGTCCGTAAAACATCAATCATCATCATCTTCATACTGATTGTGTTAGTAATTTGGTGACGATTCTACTTTTTTAAATTTTGTTATCAACAGTTATTTGAGTGCTCTTGAACGCATATCACAGCCAAACTATGTACCAACAGAACAAGATGTACTCCGTACCAGAGTGAAAACTACTGGCATCGTAGAAACACACTTCACATTCAAAGATCTGCACTTCAAGTAAGTTGTTTTATAGATGTATTCATTTAAATCAGAGAGATTAATGCTTTGTTTTGATGGTCGACAATAGTTTATTCTTTTCATGACATCATTATATCTTTGTACTTCAGAATGTTCGATGTTGGCGGCCAGCGATCTGAACGTAAGAAGTGGATACATTGTTTTGAAGGTGTAACTGCCATTATCTTTATTGTAGCAATGAGTGAATATGATCTGACGCTAGCTGAGGACCAAGAAATGGTAAACCATCCATTTCACAATTTGTGTGTGTGAGTGTATGTGTGTGTGTGTGTGTGTCCAGGTAAGTTGGTGATTCTGGATATAAACCCAAGATGTTTTTACAGATTACTGAAGTTAAACATTAATTATGTTATTAATATTTTGTAACTTATTAAAGAGTTGAATTATCCAATTTCCAGAATCGTATGATGGAGAGTATGAAGCTATTTGACTCAATATGTAATAACAAGTGGTTCACTGACACGTCAATCATTCTCTTTCTGAACAAGAAGGATTTGTTCGAAGAGAAAATCAAGAAGTCTCCACTTGCCATCTGTTTCCCAGAATATACAGGTAAGTTATGGAAACGTCATTTCAGCTAATTGCTACCATGTATGAATGTGTGGGTGGATTCTGTGGCTTATTGTATGTAAATTGTGTTTATACCAGAATATTTTCAGTTTATCTTTCTGTTTTATCCAATCACTTTCTCAGAAATGAGTATGATTGGGATGTTTGGTACAAGGGAAATACTTTATATCCGTGCTTGATTCATTGATTAACGTCCAGTGTTGTGACATTGTAGTTGATAAGTTACATGCCAAACTCCAGGGTGTTTTCCTCCATTAATATGTTTTTGTGGGATGTTTCTGTATGGAGTTGCCACTGTTCTATATTTCCTGGGTGTGACCAGTGTACTTACACATTAGATACAGTTAAAAATAAACAGTGATCTAAATTAACACAAACTGATCACAGTTGCTCCTAGATAGCAAGACTCACTTTAGATTCTTTACTTTCAAGTATAAAATAATATGTTAGATGCCATACCACTACATTGAGGTGTTCTTTATTTACAGGAGCGAACACCTTTGAGGAGGCGGCTGCATACATTCAGCTCCAGTTTGAAAATCTGAACAAACGTAAAGACACCAAGGAGATATATACCCATTTTACTTGTGCCACCGATACTAACAACGTCCAGTTCGTGTTTGACGCAGTCACTGATGTCATCATCAAAAACAATCTCAAGGACTGTGGCCTCTTCTAACACTTTAATCTCCTAACCTAGACCTGTTAATGAGTTGTCGGACTGGCACCTTGTTTTTAACCTATTCTCTACTGTTCTTTGATCCTGCATCTCGGCGATAATTCTATATCACTGTTCACTGTAAGCCCCCAAGATCAAGCTGTGTGGACCAGTATTTGGGAGACGACATCCGATGCATTGCTTTGTGCCGACGTTCCAAGCAACACATTCCTGGTTCTAGACCAATCAGTTTGTTGCCATCTTTAAATCACAGCCACACACTCATTTTAATTCTATTTTAATTACGTCACATATTGGCTGCATCTGTTTAATCATTCCTTTAGCACTGAACAAGGTTATATTTTATAAATAATCATTTGATAATGGATTCTTTTCTCATCTATTTTGTATGACGTTTTGGGGAGAATTTTGTCTTTGGTGATATATCTGTTTGTAGGAAGATTCTTCCCCCATACTTTAAGCGTATAACAGCATTATGTATATTTGGTACGATGTGGTTGGCGCGTGATTTATTATTTCATCGAAAGAGCACATTTAGCAGATTGAGATCGGTGATGTAAATTACTACATCGCTTTTGATGGTCAGATTTTTATATTTCTTCATAAATTATTCTTTCTATATGGTCACCATCAGGCCCTAACTACCTGGTGGTGATGTGTTTAACTTAAAAGATAGTATTTTAATATTTATTTGCGGTAGTGATATTTGGCTAGTTCTCACGCAGTTTTAAGGTATGTTTCTTTTCTGTTCTACTTGACTAGCTTGTGTGTAATATTTTTTTTGGTTGTAACTTTTCTCACAGCTAACATGGTTGTATCTAGAGATTATTATAGGTATGATGTATGTGTGTGATTGCTGTCATGACTGAGAAGATCACTGTTACTTAACCCTGTACTATCACTTGTCTCACATTTTTTGGAAGTGCTATCGAATAATGTGTGCAGAATTCTGATCATTTAAACAAATCCTGCAATCATGACGTCACACTGTCCACAGGTATAACACTATCTTCAGAAGTCCGTTATTATGATCATTTGTTCTTATTTTATAACAACTTATAACAGCATACGTGTTTGTTTGTGCATGTCCATAAGATTTTATTCGGTAATACGTTTCCAGTGACTGCATAATATTGGTATATTCCCTTATTCATAACCTCCGTGTATGGGAAACTGTTGTCTGCTCGTGTTAGTAGTTCTGGCAGATTTCACCGCCTTGTGGTCGATTCCATCATAGTATGGCATAAAGACAAGGTCTTAGACACTGGCATAGCTTTCTCATTTTTACGTCATGCTGTACCATAGACAACTGGTCACAATGATCTCCTTAGTCATCCCTGACCCAAACCCAAGATCGCCATCAAGCATATCATGTTTGTATAAATCTGTTGTAAATTTTTATAATATCAATCCACCGGCTGTGGTCATGTTTTGACTGGTTGAATAAGGTGGTTCTAATATATGCTGTTTTTTTTCTGTTTAAAATGAGAAATCTGAAACAATCTTGTTCAAGTTGTTTTGTAAGTGATATTCATACAATATATTTAATGTGTTAATTTTGAAGATGTGTCATCAGTGCTGCTTGATGGTATGGAACAGATGTTTGTTCTGGGTATATATATATATATATATATAATCTCACAATAAGCAGGATTTTGTTGATCAGCCCATTTTTAACATTTCAGGTCCACTGGGGTGGGGGGTAGGGGGGTGAACGCATTTTGTTACTGAAACTAGTCCTCTGATGTAAGATGCTGTATATCTGTGTGTCTCACCTGATGGTCAGTTATAGTTATTATATGTATATTAAGATGTCAGTGGTGTGTGTGTGTGTGTGTGTGTGTGTGTGTGTGTGAGGGGAAATATTTACATCGATAAAAGGTAGTCTTTTTGTCCGTGATACCTGTTCGTGATATTTGTGTTTTATTGTCCAGGTTTTGAATAATAGTTCTTATTCGGTGATTAATTACATTACTCGAATGTATGATGAATGATGTTTGTGTTATACTACATATGTTATCTGATTACGTAATTAACAATGTCTTTTAGTACTGCTACTACTAAGTTATTAATATCATTTCGTTTTTAGTCAGTACATATAATCTATAGTAAGATAAGGTGAAAAAGTGTCCGTTATTTCCTGAAAATGTGTGTGTGTGTGTGTCAGAAATTGTGTATACAACTATAAATGCTATTATGTTGCCTGTATTTTAGTGTGCAAGTAATAAAATAAATGTGATTCATTGTATATACGTTTTGTTTTGTTATCTGTACGAGATCAATACAATTTACTTGTGTTCCAGATTTTGTTCTGAGCATGCCATTAATATAAATAATTTTTTTCGCAAGCATTAATATTTGTGTTTGTGTGATGTTCCCCCTGATATTTCCTCACTTACGTCATGTGTCTTATTTGTAATCAACGCCATCAGTGAACAAGGAACTCTGTATAATACTGTAAGGAGTAACATTTAGCAACATTTGGAGTAAGAAATTGTATTTTAATATGTGGCTATATATTTAGTCTATTAAAATAGGCGATGTGTTAATCCTGCTAAAACCATTGGAAGATGGTCCTTTGTGTTTGTTTGAAAAAGGGTGGTAACTCGTTTTGTCTTCACAATTTTAACGGTTAATTTATCACCATTTGGTAAGAGATACGAACGCTACACCCTATCACAAAACACGCTTTTACTAGACCCAAAAACAACAGCTTGTTGAGACTAGTTGATCAATCTTCACTTCTATCAAAGCCAAATGACAACTTTAGAGCGGTTGCTAAGATATTTTGTGATGAAAGATGGCCGTATGTATTTACCTTTGGTTGGAGTGATAACACCATATTGGGTCAACCCGACCGTTTTATATACAGGTGTGTGTGTGTGTGTGTCGTAAATCCCACTGACGACCGTGTTCTAATGAATATCACTGTTAATAACACGCGCTTTCTGACTGAGGTGAAGGTGAACAACAGCATAATAAATGCGTTGGTCTGCGTTATGTCACATGCCTAATGAAACGGACACCTCGGATGACAGATCGTTGATAGGGATTGATATGATGTGGTCAGTGGTCTGGATTGGCTGCGATTGGTCTGTTTAGCAGTGGTTCAACCTGATTGCTTTCAGTTGGCTGCTATCACTGAATAGGAGCAGCATGTTAACCGAATGTGATTTGTCAGGATCGGGTTTAAGTCTATTTGTTCTGGATTTAGTGCGAACTTTCTCGGGCGAAAGTCTCCATAAAACGCTGGCAACTTACATTTAGCATTCGGGTGAACGAAGAATATATGCTGAATAGTTGTCATTCTCACAATTAATATATTTCTGTTGAACATTTTTTGGTTAACAAAGTGGGCAAAAGGTTTAAGGTACAGCATTATCCATGAAACGGATCAGTAAACAGTATTTCATGTATTTTACATTAAGCATGGGACGGATGTTTTTACATATAGGACGATTCGATCAAGTATTCGATTTTAGTTTGGCATCCCGACTTGACTGGTCTATGCACTAATATGCAGATAGGTGATTTTAATTAGATCGTTTAAGTATAATATGCTTTCAATGCATTTCACATTTAAATGCGAAAAAATAGCCGTTCTTTCTATGCATATGCTTTCAATGCATTTCACATTTAAAAGCGAAAAATAGCCCATCTCTGTATGCATATTAAAATTAATCCAATACAAGGCGACTTAAAATGGGCTGTCTTTAAAACTGGTATACTGCTGATAGATTCGAGAGCACATTATATACAACCGCCTCTATATAGACCGGTCTTGTTTTTCATCAACGATAATCACAACTATTTAATATCAAATATTTATGAGAAACAATGTTCTGGGCTATTCACAAAACTGCTGTTTTATTTTTCACCGGCCTGCAAAATTCCGTACAAAGTCTTACATTCTAAATTATAAACGGGAACACCTATACACGGGAAAAATGCACTTAAAGCAACGTTAATGTAAAGAGACTTTAATACATTGATCTCACTCTTACCCAGGAACCTCGCTAAAATGCTCTGAACCAGGAAGGATGCCCCACTAGATATATATATATATATATATATATATATAGGGAAAGGTTGTTACACTTAATGACTTTTTTGTGGCTAAATGTTAACGATCTGGATTGGCCTAAGTTGGCTGTAGATGACTATGAACTAGTGTGGATTAATTGCGCTTTTCTTCGGTACGCATTGATTCATCAGTATTGTTGCTAACCTCATGATTACGATATCTTAGTGGAAGAGGTGTGATGACTATTTGGTGTCCTGTCGTGTTTTGACTGTGGCATATGGTGGATATGGTGTTCTAGGGAAAGGGGCATGATGTGGTGATTATAATCTCCCATAAACCACCACACCATAGTGGATGTGGCACAGATGGATAGAGTTTGGCCCAAACTTATGCCACTCAGTTTCCCAACTCGAACAAAACCAACAACTTTATTAAAAAAGAAGAAAACAAAACTGACTTCTCTTGGAGTCCCTGACGCCCATTGTCTATATATACTATGTAAGTGGGCTTTTATAATGTGATAGACTAACAGGATTCCCCCCCCTCTCTCCCCCCATCCTTTCATTGTCAAATCATACAAGATTTTGGGAATCAACATGTCAGAAAAAGGGAAAAAAATGTCCGGTGATGCTTTTCAATTTCACTATGGATGTGTATCAATCTCCATAAAACAAACAACAAACAAACGAATAGATTTATTCAGTTCCCACAAACAAATGATATCAGACATTTCAATGGAGAAACACAATATGATACAATAACGACGTGAACTGAGGGACCAGGGTAGCTATCGCTGTCTTCCTTCTGTCTCCCAAACAATTCGTAATAGAGACCGTCCGAAACCCGAGAGCGTGATGGAGGTGGAGATGAGAGGGATGACCTCAAATTAAATTGTTCCATATTTTACGATATTCAAATAAAGGCAACTCGCTCACTAAGGCGGAGTCGCGGCTTTGATTAAACAGCCGATTTGACTATCTGATTGCGAGACTATCCTGAACGTCGTGATTAAAACCAAAGCTTTATCGAAACAACAGGGTAATTTCGACCAAATTATTCTGCTTAATTTTATGTCTGAAAAGTGCAATCCCATTTTCAAACCGATCTTTAATATTAAAAATTCCACGATTTTTAATAAATGGTTCAGCGTAAATGTTACACTTTACGTATTGTTCTAAGTGTTCGTTTTGCAGCACTGCAGTAGCCTTCCGGATCGATAGTTTAGGATTTCCCACAATGACAATATTCCGTCATTAATATGCGACTGAATAAGGACAATTACCATATAGCTGTTTTTAAAGCCTGGTGATGAATAGCGCCCCAGCTTCTTAATGCATTATTTGGCGACTGATCCGTAAACAAGTTTTGATCTGGATACAGCTTTTGTGTGGCGCGAAATCAGGACAATGTCATAACGTTCCTCTAAAAGTGTTAAAATTGTTCTGAAGCCAGCTTTACGAATGAGAGAGATATTGATGATAGATTCGAGGATAATCTCTAATTCTAGGAGTCATTAATTTGATTGTAGCCCAAATGCAGCTACACGGTAATTATGATAAAGATAGATTTAAATGATAGACACACGCTTATTTAGAAAGGAGGATAAGGCTTTATAAAATTATTATTAAAATAATTTCCTGTTGTTACAGCCTTTGAATATTTATTCAGCAATATGCCGAAGATTTGAACTACAATCTGATGTTGAGAAATTCGAACAATACTTCAGGTTGACCAGAGAATCTAAAATCCAGCCAAATCGTTCGGGAAACACCTGCCCCTGACGTCATATTCTAGATTCCCCCGTCCGATTTTTACAAGTTGCCGTATCCGCATCGATACGCAGCCGCACGACAAATCGTATGCCGCGTCCGGACACATGGAAGCGCCGTCGTCTGTTTATGTGCTGTTCCATTTTTGCCGTATCCGCATGCCGCATCCCTTGTATCGGGAATCTTAGCTTAACAATCGAAAAACCCCAACAACAAAAAAAACACGCGTTAAGGTATTAACTTATTTCAAGAACTGGGCAGCGAAGTGGCAAGAGTATCAGATCAGCAATAGTATATAGATGTATATGTAGACATACACATCTATATAAAACCGATTGATCATATATAAGATGTCATAACAGTTATATAAATAACATAGAAGCTAGGTGCTTAAAAGTGCAAGAAAATAGTAGAAATTGTTTTGGCTGAGAAGAAACGCACGAGGAAGTTTCTAAAACATAATTTTTTGACAAGATTCCAAAATATATTCACCATATGCTGATATAATATAAGACTCCTCGATATATCCATCGTATGCTAATATAACACAAGGATCTTGAATATATCCATCGTGTACTTGTATAATAAAGACCCATGAATGTATCCATCGTATGCTGATATAAAACAAAGCTCTTGGATGTATCCATCAGATGCTCATATAACATTAGACTGCTGATTATATCCATCGTATCCTAATGTAATAAAGACTCCTGAATATATCCATCATATACTGATATAAGACTCCTGAATATATCTATCATATACTGATATAAGACTCCTGAATATATCCATCATATGCTGATCTAATTTAAGACTCCTGAATATATTCATCGTGGGATTCGGTCTTTTGCCTCACGGTCTTTTGCCCATTCGGTCTTTTACCCTTTAGATCTTTTGCCCATTCGGTCTTTTGTCCTTTAGATTCCCATCACACGATCGGCCTCTAAGCTGTGAACATTACCATCTGATTGTTGACTTATTTGAACACATTTTAGTGTAAGTACGTACGCCCCTCATTACACACTTTCACATCGCCTCTGTTATTGGTTATTATCTCCATGATCGTCAAAATATGTTTATGATATGCCCAGAACTATCAGCACTATTTGTAGGGATTCAATTGATTAATTACTCAAAATTGTCATCCGAGATCTACTTGATAACTGTTCTCTTCAAAGAAGTACCTATCTACATGTATATATTATGGCTTTAATCGGTAGCTTCTTTTTTCTTCAGTTTTTGGTAACTATTCTCTTTATTCTTTGTCTGTCATCAACAATTGCAATTATGATGATCCCTTGATCAGAAACATAAATGGGAACAGACCTGAGTGTAATAACATAAAGGGAGATTCATTAGTTCAAGTGAGTGCGTCCTTAATTACAATTGATATATGTGTACAATGAAACATTGGTTATATTGTATCTACCAGAATATATTGCATTAAAATGATCTTGTAAAAGACATTTACCAATTTATTCATTATTATTATTAATTAATCATATGCCTATTTATTTATCTTAATAATTTGTTTATGAACTATAGCAAATTAAAAATTTAACACAACAAAATATTAATGATGGGGCTGAAGACCGAAGGGCAAAAAAGACCAGGTGAGCAATTAATGATGGGGCCAAAGACCGAAGGGCAAAAGACCGATGGGCAAAAGCCTGTGGGGCAAAAGATCTGGACCCATTCATCATATACTGATATAATACAAGACTCCTGAATCTATATCCATTCATTCTGATATATTACAAGGTTCCTTAACGTATCCATCATGTGATTACGGAGCTTTATCTGACAATACTCCAGGTCTCTGTACCAAGCTAGAGTATACAACAATAACTATCGGATATATTACGGTAAATCGGCAAATGGTGGCGACGTTTAGAGTTGGCGAATTGATCAGATGGATAAGCTGGAGACGTTTTAAGTTGGCGAATTCTTGGTTCTAAAATTATCGAATTTCGTCATTTTATCTGTAATATAAAGAAAGTGTGAATTATCTGTATAAATTCACGAATATTGTCTCAAATCGCACCTTCAAAACACGCCGACACCTGTAATTTCTTGTAATTCACACCATAAGCAAATACACGGTCACACGCAGGTTTACTGATTCTCATCCAATCATGCACCACTTTCAAAGGAAGTCATATGGTGCATGAACGGTGAATGGTCAGTAATACACTTGAAATATCACAGTTCGTTATAAACATTCTTGTAAAGTGTCACCAATATGTCACCATAACTTCAAATGTTTAGTGCGGTGTGTAATTAGCGTCCGTGTGATTGTTGAGTGTTGTATTGTAAATATATTAGCACAGTTGTGCTAAATTGTGCTAAATTGAAATAAACTGCACACCAAAAGGATAATGTCTTGTGATGTTTATATTATGAAAATGCTGTCAATAAATGATTATCATAATTAGGTGGGATTTTTTTAGCTAGCCAATCACATCCCATGATGCATAATATTGACGATGCGTTCAATTGATTTGATATTTACATTTCAACGCTGATAAATTCCAATACTTTGACTGTGAACTAAACATTTGTAAATACAGTATTGGATATTCCTCTTCAGCTGGTACACCAACAGCCGAGTTGTAATTAGATGGAACGCCTTGACAAGTGGAGCATAAGCAGAGGTACACGACAAGGCTCTCTTTTATCGCCATGGCTTTTTAACGTTTTCATCGGTAACTTTCTCATTGCCTCGTATCAGTCGAACATGGGAGTACGCATTGGTAGTTCGTCAGTTAATTCGGTGGCATATGCAGGTGATATCACCCTTATTAGTGCTACAGTAACTGAGCTACAAACTCTCCTCAACATGTGCCCGAAATATTCGCAAATCTGGAGATTTTCCTTTAACGTAATTAAATCTAAGTGCGACGTGATCGGTAAAAGTCTCCTTAGTGCAAAACCTCATTGGAACCTAAAGGCACACAGAACAGGGACACAGTCGAAAGTGTGAACATTTTTGGCACCATATTCCACTCAAGTGCTAAATATGAAACTCACATAGAAGAACGCATGAAAGTTTGGACTCCAGGGCAGTGGCCTGTCATACCCTGGACTAGGCAGTGACGCGGAGGCTCACTTAAGGCGTACCATGCGCTGTCCAACCCCGACCTATGGCACGGACTGTGTAGACGTCAGTAGCAAGAGCTTGAATCAGATGGAGTCACTACAAGGGACACTGGTCAAACGATCTATAGGAGTTCCTAAGCGCAATCAGCACACAGCTATATTAAATGCCCTAGAAACACAGCCACGGCAAACAGTTATTTGGCCACAAACTATGTCTTTGTCCTCCAGAATCTTTAAAGTACACCCCCGAATCAGAGACATCCGTATAACTTTACTGTCTCAATAACTGCTTCGCAAGAAGCTATGTGCAGGAACTATTGTGGAGCGACTGGTTCGAATGGGAAGGTCATCATTAGAAGCCGCATTTGCAAGACCATTGAAATCTAGACAGCATAATAGCCATTATCAATCTTGAAGAATCTCATGATGCACGACCATTTTATAAAGCCATTGGTCAGAACCTCACAGTTTAATTGTAATGTTTATTAAGTCATTTTAACCTTGTTTATCGACATTGTCTAATGTATGCTTTTATGTACTCGATTTCGTCAATTTCTGGTGTTTTAATACATTATATTATTATTATTATTATTATTATATATCATCATCATCATCATCATCATCATCATCATATTATTAATTTATTATTACTATTATTATTATTGTTGTTATTATTATTATTATTATTATTATTATTATTATAAATATAAATACTTTATTGACTAACGTTCTATTTAATTGTTGAATGTAGATTAATTTGTCTACACAAGCTCAATCTATGGAGGACAATAGTATATCCCCAAAATTGTAGCTTACGACGATATTTATGATGGTGTGTTAGTCTGTAGATCACATGATACTGTATTTACAAATGTTGACGATCGTTTTAATTTGGCGACTTTTTACAATTCGCCAAATTCACCAAATTAAAACGATCGTCAACATTTTCCGATCTACAGTATATAAATCAAAGGTTATAAAACTATTCGAAATGCTTATTATTATTATTATTATTATTATTATTATTATTATTATTACTTTCTTTCTTTCTGCTCATGAGCATATTTATTTTTCAATTGAATAAATCCTATAGATATTGCGTTGCATCACGTGCCAATTTTTATTTATGATTCATCTTCATTCAAAAGCGTTTAATTATCTTACACGAAGAAGAAGAAACCCGGATATTTTTACTACTAAATCGTAATATCTTCATGCTCAACTTAATCTAGTACCCGACATCTATCAAAGTGAGTGAGTTAGTTAGTGAGAGTTGAGCTGCTTTCTGATGGGCATATATAGTACTATGAGTTATTTATCCAACCAAAGAATTAATAAACTCTCGAAATAATATATTTATTTATAATTAGTGTTCGTATTGAAGTACTCAATAGACCGATCCAGGCGAAATGCGTTGCATCGGTTACCAACTGCGGTCTCTGGTTAGAAACAGCTATGGCGCCCACTGTTAACATGGGATGGCAACTTTTTACTAACGATACATACTGGAAATCTTTCAGCAAATTAGTTCATATTACACGGAGACTGAGACTAGTATTTCAGCTGAACGATTGCGTTTTTCCAAAGGATTTAACGCAATACTTTTCAGGATATAACCCAATGATTAAGCGGACGGATTTATCCAGACGAATGACGCAGCTAAGCCAATTTAATACGTCGCCAACGTTTGCCAATTCTCAGTACTTTGTCCTTGTCATATTGAGAGGTATGATTATGTTAGTTAGTTTTAATTTATTGACTGACTACTGCTTACGTTATCTTTCATGCACTCGGTGCCCTATCCATGCCCATCCATGCCCTATACATGCCCTATTCACCAAAACAGAATCGACATTCCGTGAGGAATAAATTGTTAACTCCACCTGCATCTAAACGATGAGTCAGTAGTAACGTACATCTCATTATGTCATTATGGCTGGTCTGACGACGATCTGCTGGTGTATTCAGCAAAAAAGTCTACACGTTGGCTCTGTGGTATTTCAGAAGGACGAATGGTTAGCCAAAAACCTTCGTGTATACGCCAGAACGAGACGGCCTCTCACTACTATCCCACCGTCAAGTGAAACTCTTCCGATTAAGGTTCCTCCGGATTTGCTACGCGGATATGTTATATATTGGTTCCAAATTATATTTTTAAATGCTGTGTTAATATTTATGCAAATTTGGAACATCCTGGGTTCACTCTTTTGTTTTTAAAAACCATACACATGTTACGTGATAGAAATTGGAAAAGTTCGAAATGTAAAAACGATATGGAAACGTGTGTGTGTGTGTGTGTGTGAGCGTGTGCGCGCGCTCGCGTGTGTGTGTGTTGAAATGGTATCTTGTGCTAAACGGGATGACACACAACTGATCAATCTAACCGTTGCTTTAATCGTCTTTCCTTTAACACAAATGTGTATTAAAAGAAAAACTGTTATACACAGTTCACTCCGGTAGTTAAAGGGATAGTCCACGTTCATTTCAATTGTTCAGGACTAATACAGCTATACTCACAAATATCATAAATAATGTCAAAATGTGTAAACAATCACCCACATATAAAATAATCCCGACAAGAGGAAGATGAATCAAAATGGCTCAGATATTAACGCTCAAGAAAAACTATAATCCGCGTCAGTCTAAAGAGCGCCCGTGTGACGTCAGAGCATTTCAGTTTTCCCGCCTTCACATCTGGCTTCCGGTGCAGCCGTAATGGCGGCCCTCCAGTAACTTGGATTATTTCCCTATATCTATGATAATGTGGAATTTATGGTCACTCTTCTAAGCATTATATAGTTAAAAATTATTTTCTGAGGGTGGACTGTCCCTTTAAGTCACGGATTTTGTGACAGAAGTCATGAGAAAAAGATAGTACACATCGACAATTATAGATGGTTAAGATCTAATGTGAGGGAACATTAAAAAAGATGTTGCACAGAGCGAGCTTAAAGGATCTATTAACAGTCGTATTATGAACAATAGGTATACCAAGCAAGTAAATATAACCGATCCCTTTATTCGGTAGAAGATGGTATTTGTCTTACGACTGGTTCCCACTCACCATTCCTACAGAGAATATTGTTTCAGCGTGACAGACATTGTTATAATTCATGCAGTTTGTTGTTTTGTGATACGAGTTTTTCTTCTTCTGCCAACGTCCAGTATGGACTCCACTCATTCACGATCCGGTCGGGGACTGGTTTGTTTCTATTTAATTAAAGGTATAGAGACGAGTTTTGCGCACGTTTTCCACTCGAGCCGATTGTGATTCACGGGAGCTGCTATACTGCTAGATAGAATACAACCTACTCGCTGCAATATGAAGGGCTAAGTCGATCCCAGAAGATGACATCAGGCGGCGTGTTTCGCATCGCGATGTCGCATCGATCATTCTATATACGTCAACGGTCTTAAGTCGGCCGGGTTTTCATCCGGCAGGCATGTACGATCCGGGATGAGAGTGGTTTCGGGCCAATCCCGATTATCTTAACCGTTTCGATTAGAGAAAACAGAAAATAGCAACACAATTTATGAAATGCAACAGATAAACTTTTACAAGTAATTAAACTCCAGAATAGAAAAAGGTTTATGTAACTGATGATCACTTTTTCTAGTCATAGTATTATCTCTGGTACCTCGAAAGGGTAATGAAGCGAAGTCAAAGATGAAACAACCTTCGGATATGTCCACGTCGAGATCTCTGAAGGTTGTTTCATCTTTGACATCGCTTCATAACATAATTGGGCACACGTAAATATATGCCTGGATCTCTTATTCTTAGGCGCCACGAATTTAGATGGTTCTTTGGCATAGCGACTATGGGGCTGGTGAGACATTACAGGTGTGTCTCAGGGTGAAAAGTCGCTTCTCTGGATCCAGTCCCCTGATTAATTGTCCAGAAGTTGAATTAACGATTTGAGATTCTTTGTGTCAGTGCCTTATTCTGTGCCGCGCGCGCGCCCACACACACACACACACACACACACACATGCGAAAATGCAATAAATATAATCACGGTGTTAGATAAAGAGATGAGCGAACGTCTACAGGTATCATTCTAAAGACTGAGGATGTTCAGCCGGTTTAATCCCCCGAGTAGCATCTAGGAGTTGAGTAATGACGAGAATATTTATAAGTTAGTCGTCTAGCAGGTTTGTCGAGAAGCCATCGATCCTCGTAATCCTGAAGTACCGTCTGGAGCCGAGTGGCTAGTCGTCATCACCCAGACGTCAGACCATCCTTAACTCAACATGGAGCTCAGACAACAAAAGGTAAACATTGTACCTTCTCCTGATATAATAGATCTATATGGTAGTGTTGATGTGCATCTCCTGGAATCTGTTTTCTGTAGTCTTAGCGCGACTTGTGTGTGTGTGTGAGTGTGTGTGAGTGTGTGTGTGAGAGAGAGAGAGACAGATGTTGCCTTATTAATCAGTTTTAGCTCGACTCGTCAAACGTTAAGATTCACTGACGAGCGAATGAAAAACACGAAATCTGTCAATTAAACAATCAAATGTTTGTTCCGGAATAGTGACATAACCCTGGCTTGAACTCACGTCACTTTCATCGAAGTGGATTATTCCGGATCTATCTAACCCCCGGTACATTTGTTCAGACCAGGTCGCTTATACGGTTCTGGGGTCATATCAGTGTCAATTGCTGCCAATGTTTTAGATGAACTTAACAATGAAAATGTAGCAGTTTAAATGTTCATCGATCTGTTGACGGTCTTGTCGCTATTGAAACTGTAATCATGCCATATGTCAACAATTACAACTTCCGGTATAAGGTGGACAAACAGTTTCGTTCAAATATAAATATGACGGGTAATAAGGTCATTATGACCTATTTATGACGTAACTAGGCGGGAAATTAAAACGATAATTCACGATAGGAATAAATTTTACTTTACTGAGATATCGGGGGTGAGATGGTAATTTACTGAGATACCGGGGGTGAGATGGTAATTTATTGAGGTACTGGGGTGAGGTGGTACTTTATTGAGATATCGGGGGTGAGGTGGTACTTTACTGAGATGCCAGGGGGTGAGGTGGTAATTTATTGGGATACCAGAGGTGAGGTGGTACTTTACTGAGATACCAGGGGTGAGGTGATAATTTACTGAGATACTGGGAGTCAGTTAGTACTTTACTGAGATACCGGGGTGAGGTTTTACTTTACCAAGTTACCGGGGTTCAGATGGTAGTTCACTGAGGTAAAGGAGGCTCGGGTGGTATTTTACTGAGATACCAGGTGATGAGGTTGTACTTTATTGAAATACCGGGGTGAGAGGTGGTACTTAACTGAGATAATTGAGTTGAGGTGGTACGTTACTGAGGTACTGGTCTGGTATCCAGCCATAGGACATGGTTAGTCAAGGACATAGAGACAATTATCATTGGATTTATCATACGACAATAGAAATTTAAAATGATCTGCCGGTGAGAGAGGGGGAGACAGAGAAGGGGAAATAGATAGATAGATAGATAGATAGATACAGGGAAAGAGGGGGAATATATATATATATATATATATATATATAGAGAGAGAGAGAGAGAGAGAGAGAGAGAGAGTGTCCGTTGCTTAGTTAAATGAGATTAGGGAATTTTCTTTCTCAGAAATGGCTAAGCTGTTACAGCGCGCGTATGCTGTTAATCTCATGCCGAGTTCGCTTCCAGCGCCGTACCACTATACCGTTAAGCGAGGAAGCCACGCTCTCTTCTCTCTCTCTCTCTCTCTCTCTCTCTGGTTGCTAATATTGCGCACATCAGCTGAGCCTGATGTTGGTCATATTATTCTGGTGAGGCGTGGCTCGATGTTGAAGAGACCAGTGAATGTTCCGGGCAGCAGCTCGATGCTGCGTCGAGAATCTCTCCAACAGATAGAAAACAGAGCTCCTCCTACAGTCGGTACCTCTCCGGCTCGGCAGACGATCCCAGACACACACGCACAGACACTGACTCACATACACACCGACACACCCCATCCAGCCACCATCAAACCGCCACTCAAACAGACCCACACAGACAGACAGACAGACAGAGCACACAGTGGCCACAGCTGCCGAAAGCCAGGAGAAGGTCGTACTGCGGACAAGCGCCGCTACTCGAATATCCCTCCGCTGGCCTCACACACATACACACACATACACACACCAGCGTGCTCGAGCACACACCAACACACGCACACCAACACCAACACACAGAGAGCTCTGCCTCTAAAAGGCTGACCTTTTGACCTGGCGCTTCGCTGAGCCTTTCACTGTTCACAGCGAGCGGACTGCGTGCCATGTTCTCCTTAAGGCGGCGAGGTCTGGCCAGCCATCAACATCATGGTCTGGGGGCAGGTCGACATTAGGAGCTGGGTAGGCCCGTCGTCGTCGGTGGTGTGGTAGTAGTCGTGTTTGTGACGAACTGGCCTCTTCTCTTTGGTTCGATGGCCGCGCCTCTCTAGCGGCTTAGGGAAGGAGGAGGTTTGAGTCAGTCGGTTCGTCTGGAGGAGGTGGATGGAGCGCGCGCGCGCTCGCGATTTGGGGCGCGCGTCTCTGTGTTGTTCGGTGCGTCGTCTCCTCGAGCCACGACCATGGATATCGATTGTGAGGCGAGTTAGAGCCCGGGATATGGGGCCGCTGGTAGCGCGTCCACCTAACCAACGATCCTCAATATCGGGTACACACACACACATCTGGCAGTCAGTCGTCTGCCACTCTGCGTATGCGATGTACATGGGCGGCCAACGGACATAGCGTGTACCTAGTACTACTCTGCCGAACTGCGTCGATGAAACGAGCACACACTGCTCTCTCTCTGACGCACACCCGGCCGCGCGCACATTCCTTACAGCTGGCACACAGGAAGCGGACGGTACCTGTCCGCCTGCGCTGATGTGAGCAGCCCGCAAACTGCTCAACAACGGAGCAATATTTAGCACGCCGTCGCTGGCTGAACCTCTCGCCCAGGTAGACGAAGAATAGGGAGACGTAGCAGTTGTCCGTCGTCATGACAACGTACCCGGGCAACAGCTGCTCGATAGATGTCGGTGAAGTGTGCGGCTGGTGTATTGAGGATAACTAGTAACGTGAGGTGGTGTTGTTGGTGGTGGTGGTGCTGCTGCTGGTATCGGCGGTGAACGCTGTTAACTGGCTGCCATATTGTAGTTCGGTTCTGTTTGCTGCTACAGCCTCCGGGACTGGCCCGTTATATTGTACTTGTATGGCGGGGACGGTATACCGAATGATCACGGGCCGACCGGAGCGTCCATTCGGTAATCGACGATCTGGTGAACTGGCGAACGTTCACTGACGGCCTGAAAGAGGATGAACTGACGCGATTCCTTTGTGTTCAGCGAATGAGTGATATACGAATCGTCGTTCCGCGCGTTGATGATCCACGCAGCCCGGGAAGGTGTTGACTTCGGTTGGACGTTCGTGAACGCTGAACAGTTCTGTGGGTGTGTCTGTGTCAAAGTAGGAAAATTGGTGAACGTTGATTTGAGGGCAGACGCTGCTCATATACTCTTTTTGTGTCAAGTATTCGGACACACGGATGGAACCGTTAGACAGTTCTGTGTGGTACGACAGCTCTTGGAACGGGATTAAAGAACGGAACTTTAAAAACGTCGACTGACGTGAGATCTCTGGAACGGTTATCTCGATGACGTATATTCCCTAGAGATACCCGGTGACTGATATATCCGGACAAAGATTTTGGAGAGACACTCAACGGAGACGCCTACTCATCGTAACTACGTACACGCGTAGATATAGACACATGCAACCACGGACACCCGGTAACAATGTCGATTTCCGTTCATCTCAAACACGGATCCGGCCTGTCGGTCCGGGACAAGTTCGGCTGGCTGTCGATAGAGGGCGTTGATGTGCCGTACATACTCCGCGAAGCCAAGGAGAAGTTCATCCCCGTCAGAGTGGTAGAGGGCGCCATATTGTCATATTATCCGAGTACTTATCCGAAGGAAGTAGAAGAAAGGCCACCACTCGTCTGCCATTATATGAAAGACGAGGAGGTCATCTTGTTGAACAAATGCTGTAAACAACAAGATGTTAACGAACGCTTCTCCGGACAGGATCCCGTCGTGAAGCTCAGCGATTTCTTGGACTTCTTCGGGATCGTGAAGGAGGCCTATCCTGATGTGGTCGTCGGCCAGAGGGCGTCGCCTAGCGCCGCTCCGGAGTATGGCTGGATATTGATCAAGGACGCCCTGGTGCCTTACGTCATGCGCAAGAGATCCCGAATGGCCCCGCTGAACGTCATACGCGGCGCTGCCCAGCTCCTGATCGGCATTCAGGTGACGAGCGCGTGCGCGACGGAAGCGGAAATTGCCTGCCTCAACGACATGTGCCAGAAAGTGGGGCTGGTGTTCACATTCCAGAGTAATACGTCGTTGGTCGATCTGACGTTGCTGTTCCAGTTGTGTCCGGAATGTCCCGTTCAGGATCTGCCAAAAGTACAAAATGTTTTTGTTAACCATCGTCAGTTTTACTCTTAAAATATCGATAAATATAATATGACATTATGATAAATTAGAAACATAATTTTATTGTAAATATTCTATTTTACAATGTTATTTTGTCGAAATTCTGATTTGTTCATTGTTACACATTTCAGGAGAATCCGATGGATTTTGTTAACGCCGTCGGATCGACGACAGCTGTAAGCAGCGGACAGCTGGACAGTTTGGCGCCAACCGGCAGTTCTCGGTCAGCGCAGACACCAGTTGGCGCGGTCCAGACGCAGAAGGATGGGTGTCTGGATAACCATCAGCAGTCGGCAACAAGGTCGCTACAAGCTCTGGCTAAAATGGCTAAGACACAAATCCAGAAGTCGGCGGAAGATGATGACGATTGTATTGTGGTGAGAATATCTCCGTTTGTTATTCGCCAGCTCGTGGTGACAGTAATTCCCTCATAAAACAGAATAGGTCAAAACAATCATTTACATCCTATTATTATTATTACTACTACTAATAATAATAATGATAATATTGGTGAAGCTCATTATTATTATTATTATTATTATAACCATTAAGCTTACTTATTAACACTGGTAGGTCCATATTATCTATCCCCAGAAAAGCATTAACATTTGTTATGACGCAATGGCCATCTGATCACTTCTGCCATCCTGCTTCATAGAGGTAGACATCCCATCCTATATACACACTCAGATTCAGCGTATTAACAATCAAAACGAAGACATCGTTTTTTAAGACTTCCCTAAATAGGTTTATTCTCTAATGTGCATAATTAACCTAAGTGGTTTTATATTGTTTTATATTTTTAATCTTCAATGGGATATATTAGCTTTAATTTGAGGCACCTAAAACTCATTCAGTACACGATCCCGTTGTCCTTGCCACTGGCCTGAGGATGCTGCTGAGATGACAGACATCGGTCGATGGATATCCAGTGTTGATGAATGGTCTTGGAAGCCATCGTAAGACGCTGCCTTGATAATGGTATCGCCAGCTGTCTAATAACTTGATCCCGATATGTCTCTCTCTCTCTCTCTCTCTCTCTCTCTCTCTCTCTCTGTAATTGATCCTGACCGGCCCCAGACACATAAAGCAGGCCACTTGCCATCAGAAGGTTTGTTCCGTTGATAGTTTACCTGATGTAGGTGAGGTGTCCTGTAGAGTGGCTTCAGCTCGATCCGTCAGTCTACATACACTTCCGACCAGTGGTCCATGGACCAGCAGAGTTCATAGTTGGCATGGATTTAGGGATTGTTAGGATCCATGATAAGACTTCCGGTATTGTTGAATGAATTTTAGGAGTCGGGAAAGTAGGTCTGTCAAACCTGGATTATATCGTAACTTTTGTTATCGTTACTTCAGACGAATGATCTGCATATCGATAATGTAATATATAGCTCACTAATTTGTAGTATTTTGTTTTAGGTTCAAATGACCTGTGTGTATGTGTGCGTGTGCGTGCACGCGCGTATATGTTTGAGAGAGATGGATAGATAGATAGATAGATAGATAGATAGAAGAGAGAGAGAGAGAGAGAGAGAGAGCACATCACAGTCAAAGCATTTATCTTACTAATAGATAACACAGACGGAGAAGACGCTCTTGAAGATACCACAACCACCTCGTAGACATACATCACCCCTCATTAATGGACAGACATCAAAGGTGACCACCAGGTGTCAGCCTAGTCAGAGCCACACCACCGCAGTCATTCTGGCTAATAAAGAGACTGATCTTGGATCAAAACAATCATCTACAACAGGTAATTATTGGTATATGTGACATGACGTAGTCTATAGGCTAAACTGCTCTCTTCCTCCCCGCTCTCTCCCTGTGTGTATGTATGTATGTATGTATGTGTGTGAGTGTGTGTGTGTGTCTGTGTGTGAACATCTTCGTCCTCTCTGCCTTTCTTATAGTTCTCTGTTAATTCCTTCATCTATCTATCTATCTATCTATCTATCTATCTATATATCTATCTATTTAACTACCTACCCACCAAACTATCGCCACACATGCGATAAAGTCTAAGTTATATATATATATATATATATATATATATATATATATATATATAGCATACCTAGGTTACTCTATATTACCTGTATCATCCTCTTTATATCTAATTACCTGGCTATGTCAGCTGAATGTCAAACTGGTGTTTCTATATGCCTATCATGTCATCCCGATACATTAAAAAACAAAATATCCTCAAATCTCATCCGGGACGAACGGCTGAGGGGATACTACCTGAGAAAATGAAATAATAAATACAAGATGATTATTGATGGAAAACAACTTCCTACCGACACGGGCAACGTTGGCATCGAACCCGTCAATAATAATAATAATAATAATAATAATAGTAATAATAATAATAATAATTATTATTATTATTATTATTACCGGTATTTGTGGTGAGTAGTGTGGGGTAGTGATGATTTCTTACTGTTTCCTGCTATGGGCTTTATCTGAGTTGATCTTTCTGCCTGTAGCTGCCACTAAGCCGACAAAGCCGAGCTCGTCCGTTGTCATCAAGCCTATGGAGTGTTTTGGTAAGACGATATCTTGTCTGCTGCGAGGTAAGACTAGTGTGGCCTATGCCCTCGTCGAGGCCGTATGCCGGGTGTACTTCCCGACCTGTAGTCTTGTTGACTTTATACACTTCCTCGAGCTGGAGATGGCCGTCACGTTGTACGTGTTGAAGAGAGCCGAGGAAGAGGCCTTTATACAGTTCTACGGCATTCCAACCAAACAGCTCCGATGCAACCAGGTAGGCAGCTATATCATGTAATGGGTGCATGCATCCCTTCATCCGTGCAGTGCACGTACATACAGCGAAGAGAATGAGTGCGTTGTGCGTGTTGTGTGCATTGTGTGTGTGTGTGTGCGTTGTGTGCAATGTGTGTGTACGTGCGCGCGAGTGCGTGTGTGTGCGCGTGTGCGTGACCCACGAATTGTGGGCTATTTTGCCCGCCGTCTTCCCTTATATCCGCTCCGGAACAATGAAGCAATCATCCCGCGATACTTTCCAGGTTATTAAGCTTCAGGATCTCAGAGACCGGATGGGATGGCTTCAGAGTCGTTTCGGCGAGCCGAAGAGTCGTTCACCATCGATAGGCCAGGCTTCTAACGGGGACCAGAGTCCCACCAATGATCAGGATTCTAATCTGACGGATTGTTCGGCCGCCAGCGATTTGAGTTCGGCAGACGACGGACAACCGAAGACGTCTAATGGAGTCTGCAAAGACCAGATGGATCCAGATGGTGTCCAGGAGAGCCGTAATGTAGATCGCCCGAAGAGAAAAACGTCCGAAAACGGCGCCGCAGACGATCTGGGACAAACTGGCAAGAACAAGAACCTGGAATCGACCATTATGAGGATTCTTCAGGATAAGAGGGAGGCGGAAGAGCAAAATGAGAAGGGTGACACGTTTGTGGAGGAGGGTGACAGCATCGCCGACTATTATCGGGAGCTGAACAGGGAAATTGAACTGCCCGTTATACGGGGTAATTACGGCAACGATCAACAGAGGGCGCCATCTAGCAATAAGCGTAAGGGGGCGCCACCGAGGAAATGTTTGGTTCCTAGCGAAAAGAAGATGGCGCTGGATGGCATTAAGACGGAGGCATCAGATACCTATATAGAGGAGAGTGATATGGAGGAATATGCTTAATGATAGTATGTGTCGTTTTAGGGGCTAACATAAACGCGCGCGCGCGCACAGACACACGCAGAGACACACGAATTCATATTTAAATACAGTTCAGTATAGCTGCTATAATATTCCAAACGTTATGATTGCGTCTGTCTATATGTATGTGTATGTAAGTATACGTGAGCGCCTATTTGCACATACATTTGTGTGCATAGGTATTCTAGGTATACATATTTAAATAAACAATAAAACAATTCTTATTTTATCAGTCACAGTTGAACACAAACACTAAAATAAATGTCGAAGAGGCTACCTAGGAACCACAATAAATATTCGTTTGTCACAGGTGCTAAATGTTATTTTCAGTAAGTTACAACTGTACAACATTAACAAACTGACATGGGGACATTTGGGGGTGAAATCAACAACACCAAGAAGTGTAACAGGTAGGCCTACTACTGCTGCCGCCGATGAGATTGATGATGCGAATGGTGATGCGACGTTAGAAAATGTGTTAAAATCTGTGGTTTACCATGAATTTCGGTCTCCTGATAAAAGCATATACAGGAAACATATATTATAGGACGCACATATACATATGCACGCACATTTACAAAGATACACATTCGCACCCGGGGGGGGGGTGGAAGAGGAGGGGGGCGGTTGGAGTAGAGTAATCTGGACTCGATGATATTTACCGTTCTCTCTCATCAGCTGATATTTTACCTGAATAACAAACAGTGCGAAGTCTTAACGTATATATATATATATATATATATATATATATATATACATCCAAGCCGAATGTAACCTTGAACTAATAACTACAAATTATACAGTCAGTAATGGCTCATTGGTGTCAGTTAGCGATAATTATTTTAATGAAATTTGCAGGTAAAAGATCGATTTACCCAAATCAGCCAGGTTCGATGTAATCGATTATAGGAAACGGGAAATCCGGTTTATTATCGTTATTGGTAGAACACAACATTTTAGTGATTGTCAGATATTAATCGGAAGATAAAATAATATTGAACTGTTGTACCTAGACTAATCTAGTAATTACTTCAAACGTGTTAACTAGAGATAAAATTACGGTTAAAACCAGCAGATAGAATACATTAATTCAAATGATAGGTGAAGACTTTCATAAAACTCCTCCTTTAGCCATCATATATATATATATATATATATATATACACACACACACAAGCAATTATGGCATCAGTTTCTTTTCTAAGTATTTGGCACTGTACAGTCACGCCTCGTTTATCCGCACGCCTGCGGTCCTACCGAAATTGTACAGATTAACCAAACGGGCGGATTATTGAATTACACTTATCAACCTATCATTCCGAAAATAAAAGTTGCGTTGAGATCAATTTGCAATGTTTAATATTGTGTTTTTTATGTGATAATTGTTTCATATATCAAATACCAAAATATTGCCTCCTATTTATAGGTAAGAAACTGATAATATTAATGGTTCAAATAATTAAAGAATAGAGATTTGCAATGATTGTTTTAAACTGTCATAACAAAGACAATTAACAAAGATATAATTAAAGTAATATATATATATATATATATATATATATATTAATAAATATTGATATTTTCAACTGATAGTTGACCGTTTAAACAAATTCATTTGTTGCTAAAATACGAACTGTTAATTGGCGACATTGGACACCAAGTACTTGAGTGCGGCATTTAACTGAGGTAGTTACAGTTAATCTGTATAATCAGGTAATACGTATATTATCTGAAATTTTAAGGTAATCTGTATTTAATCTCAGTTAGCAATAGACGTATTACTGAATATTTCAGGTAATATACATATTACCTGCTTATACGGATTAACTGTAAATATATATATATATATATATATATATATATAATATTATATATATATATATATATATATATATATATATATATATAAACTATATACTATAAACCTCCGGGTTTGATTGACACCACCGGGCTGCCATCTTGATGAGACCTTTCACTGACACTCGTCTATTTATGTCATAGTAAATAGCTCAACTTATGTAACCTGCGCTTATTTTATAAAAAAAATACATGTATTTTATCAGCCCTTTGTTATAAAATGTTTAGCATCATAAAAATTATTCGAAATTAATTATTAATGTTATAAAATGAAGACTACATGTCTTTGAATACTAATATCACGTGGCATAACATAAATATTAGACTTTCGGCTTTCCTTGTTCAATTATCAATTGACATTTATTGATCTATGGGATACTAAAATGGTTTTAGTGTTTGTTAATTTTATATTTATTTAACATAAAATAATAGTTAGCATTTAATGGTTTTTTTTATATTCTAAAAATTATTCCATCGACTGTACAAAATGTAAACATTCATAAATGCTGAATTAAAAGGGTAGATTTTGATTAGCCTTAATTGACTTGCAAGTTCCAGTTAGAGTGTTTCCCTCGCCCGGGTAAAATATTGCTCGTTTCTAACTGTAGACTCTTATGCGACTATGAGGTAAGACCCAATATTTAAAGATCATCTTAAAACGTAAATGTCCTGGAATATCGAATTTAAGCAAGTTCACAGTTATGACAACGGTATCGAGGCGAATCCTCATTTGGTACAATCCTGCCGCTATTCAAAACCAAATCGAAGCCCAGTCGACGAAGCACCAAACACCAAATGGTTTGTTTAAACTGTGAAAGGTACGAAAAGTACAAGTCTGAAAACAGATACAGTGAGCTCCGGTGGCCTAGCGGTTAAGCACCAGGCATTTGGTGCCAACGGTCGCAGGTTCGAACCCCGTAAGAGGTCGAACCTTTTCCGGGGATTAATTTCTCGGCTCACTACATCGTGGGTGGCTGACCACGTTAAATGGCGCTGCCGTCTCCACTCAATTATTTAAAATAAAGGGGGACGTTAAAAAACCCTGAGGACGTAAAACACTCTGGCAGTGACTATTTCGGCTCCATCTTTCCGTACTGCTCCCTGTGAGTGGTGGGGGAGGAGGTTTCTCAACCACTCCAACATAGAGGCTGTGCTGATTAAGCGACAGCCTGGGGATTCTCCCCGAACAACAAAACCGAAAACAGATACGCACGGAATGATATCCGATTCACTCTATGCAAAAATAAATCGACTTTCACTCATCCCTGGGTAAGATCCACGTGGAGATTAATCGCCCAAATCCGATAAGTTTAAGCTGAAAAATTATACGTAACATTCTCCCAGCAAATCGAAGATTACACAAGTTTTCCCTCATTCCCTCTCCATCCTGTGTCTTTTGTCCTTTAGAGGAATCTGTGGAGCGCCTCTTCGTTCGATGCCATAAAGCTCAGTTCGTATCGAATGAGATATCCAAATCGATTGAACCGTTTAATCCCGACATCCGCCGAATGAAATTAAACCACGAAGTCTTACTTTTTAATATCATCTCACCGCCAATAACAAAAAGATTAAAACAAATCATAATTATCTTGGTCAACATGGGAAAAATATAATTTGGAAAATTAGAAATTTGAGGACAAACATTTTGGCGACAACGAAATAGCGGTCCTCCTTACCAACCATATTAAGTATAGATTGAATGTCGACCTTGTTGCTACCTTGTGAATTGTTCAAACATTTAGTGTTAAAAAAAAACCGGGCATAATGTTAAATGGTGATAAACAAACAAACAACGGCATGATGTTAAATGGTGATAAACAAACAAACAACGGGCATGATGTTAAATGGTGATAAACAAACAAACAACGGGCATGATGTTAAATGGTGATGGAGATATTTATTTCCTTTAGTATATTGTCAAATTATATAAGTCTCCTCTATCGAGCATTCTTTTTTACATCGAGCTGATTTGAGGCTCTGCGTCTAGCATCGAGCTGCTGAGGAAGTGTTCTTACGTGTTGGCCTACGTCATTCCCCATTTTCTCCTTGATATAGTGTCCTCGATTTAGGAAAAGAGAGGTCTAGAAACGATCAATAAGTGCAACAACCACAATATTTCTGTCTACTTTAACTCGAATTTATTTAAAGACTATTTACATTTTTTTTTTGAATTGTGTACCATGTTCTCCGATGTAAAAATAAAAGTCATGGATAGACTAGTTGAAATGAATGATTGTATTGTATATATGCGTGGATGATCGTGTCAGTGTAATCAGGCCAGGAATTGACAACAGTTAATGAAAGCTATTATAAAGCCAATGCCGTTCGATGCCGCTATATCCAAGCGAAGAGTAACGAGACAAGAGGAATGACAGATCGATCAAAGCCAACATATAACACCTGCAAGGATTACGTCGACGGAGCCATAAACTGTGCTTCGGACGAGGTCTTCACTGTTCGGACAAGTGACCGAATCGAGGTCGGGATTACCTCAATAATTTTCCACAGGGAAGACTGTTGAGGTCTTTATGGTGATCAAAGATGCTGTCACGTTACCTGGCTGCCTTTCACTCGACTCAACTCACCGCTAGCTTGGAAACTGCAACAGAAAGTTGGAAAAGAAAAATGCTTTCAAGTGTTTCAACGTCAATGTTATTAATAAAATCCTGATTGTTGAGTGTGAATTAGTACGTAAGAATGCCGGTATATGAATGCGATATCAAATAAGTTAAGTTGAATCTGCTCACTACGTGGATCAAAGTTGGAATTTAGTTAAGCTGAGATCCAAATCTGTTATCATTATACAAAAGTTTAACATTAATATATAATATTACATTTATATATAGCTTATCATATAAAGAATGTGATTGTACATAGATATTTTAATAAACCAATATTTTAACAAGTTTAGCAGATGCTCGATGTGAGTACCGAAAAGCCCAACAAAATACTATAATCTGTTAATTTTCTACACACATCGCGTAAACAAGTCTCAAAGAAAATGGCGCCACAATAACGAATAAGCCATTAGCCATCTAGTATATATATATATATATATATATATATATATATATATATATATATATAAGATAGAGAGAGAGAGAGAGAGAGAGAGAGAGAGAGGGAGAGAGAGAGAGATCAGCCAGTAAGTTACCATTAGCAATAACAAATGAAATAATGTGTGGCAGGATTAACGAATTTGAATTATATGTTTTTTATTTCTCCTAAGTTTACTAAGTTTCCACTCCATCCGATCGTTTGTTGATGAATTTAGCATTGTGTGTGGATTATGAGATAGCCCAAGTCCTGTACTAGGTACGCCACTGAGCTCGATTCTGTTCAAGGGTATTAGCTCTATATAAGTTTGTAATTATTATTATTATTATTATTATTATTATTACGATCAAACATGACCATCCGAAAACTGAAACAAAAATAAACTTCTAATGACTTTCTGTTGGACAAGAATAGGCACACATTGTTAAATTGGGAGTAAAATCTTGAAGTGAATACACGCCATAAGGAAACTTTAAAAAGACGGGGCAATATTATCAAAGGCTATTTAGAACAAGACGTGTTACTTCGCGTTTTAACATCGGACGCCATTTTGAATTTATGGAGCGCCAGGGCCCTAGCGACCGGAGGTAGATTGTCACGGACAGCTCCCTTCGTTAACATGGCGCCTAATGGCACTGGTTCATTCTGCGCCGCTTTCGGCTGCAGTAACAGAAAAAGTATGCACAAATAAAGACATCGCCGAACGGAAATGAAAGCTAGTGTAATTATTTTATATGATCTTTTTTTTTAAATAAAGGATATTTAAAAAATAAGCATAACAATTTGAAGTAGACACGCCCCTACTTGACATGACCCAAGCAGTAGGCCCAAGCAAGATCTTATCTAGATCTATATTTGTTTCAGACAAAATCTGATTAAATTTTATTGAACAATATCAACCTATTAATCACAAAATGGGTATGTAAGATATACATAAGCTTACAGTTACATGTACTGGAGCCACTGAAGATGTTATGGGCGGGAGGTATATTTTACTTTATTATTGTTAATAATATAATTGGACTTCTAAAATTACATTAATATAATCAGATAATTTTTCCCTAATTACAATAATTATAAGTAGCTGAATATTTACATGATCACCTGCATCCATATTTATTTTTAAACGTAAGCAATAGGTATTTATTGATATATATGGACTTCTATTTATAATTTAAATGTTATGAAATTAATTATTAAATACCTCAACTAATGGTAGAAACATTCATTTTGTTATTTTTTCTATTGACAGAAGTAAAAGATGGGTTATTAATTGTTGTCATTCAGATATATGATGAGGAAAGATTTAAATTACTTGAATACTAATTGTAGAATATGTATGATATGCATTTCACTGAAACGGAATTCATGAACCAGACAACTTATCTAGATTGCTATTCCAACTATTTTTGATGTACCAAATCCACCGCATGCATCCACTGAAATCAAAGAGGAAGGTATTAACAGATAGGAAACCTATACAGGAGACAGTGCCAGCTGTGATGGTAATTAATATTTATAAATATTAATGGTGAAAATTGGTATTATAAAATTAATTAAATAAGAAACAAGGCATCAAACCCATGAAATTTTACCAAAAAAGGATTACCAGCACCTGAATTAGTACTTCAATGTTCAGCTCATGTGCTTTAATTGGTATACTTCTCTTCATAACTTAAATGCATATTAAATCAAATTCTTTAACCAACTTGAAAAAAGGAAAACATGTGTTTACACATTGTGTACACACTTGGTTCAAGTAATTATTTTACAAGGTATTGTTCTGTTTCAGTCCTTGAAGTTCTATGATGATGAGATACCATGTAAACAGGCCAATCTCTTGGATACAGATTTACTGGTGTTATCTGTTACAGTAGTCAATGCATGTGTCTATTACATCTCTGGGTATATTCTGTCTAACTTTAAACAGTTCACTGATCTGGACTAAATGTCATATTTTTGTAGTAGTAGTTGTTTAGAGCTGGAAGCAATTTGGGTTATTCTGTCCATTTGATAACAAATGACTAATTGTAACTATAGATGAACCCGTGGCACAAGAGATTTGATGCCGCTTATTGTATGAAAGTACTAATTTCTCTATCTCTAACATGTTAATGCAAACATAAACATTGTTATTATTCCATGTATATTCTATGTTCTCAGCTGGGCAGGCCTATATTGAGGTGTAAACTTTAAATGAACTTATATTTTTTAAAGTTAATATATCATAAACGGACATGATGAATATATGGTGAATTGCGTTATAACAGCTGTATATATATAATTATATGTCTATATCCAAATAATAATAAAAATATGGACTATGATAAACTGGCATGATGAAAGTATGTTTGTATGCATTTACCTCATATATACCTAATTGTTTTCGTTAAAAAAGCTTTCCACACACAAAATTGTGAAACGACCCAAACCACGTTCAATTATTTTCTGATCAGCTATCAAGTGATCGCAAATTGTAGGCTATGAATTAATTGACTGGGCTGTGAAATCACTTAATTATTTATTTACAGTTTCAGAGCTTCGTTTCCTTCGATATCATGTGTGCACAATTAAAGTGTTAATTAATAAAAGAGTATGTGATCATGTAACATATAGTACTAGTATTGGCAATTCATTTCAACCATGCGCACTCATGTACACGATCACATGTGGACAACCAAGGAGCTTTTGTTTATCTGAGAAATACCTCCGGTCGCTGGAGGCGCCACTGGTTCAAAATTCAACATGGCGCGGCAAGAGTAACACCTCTCTCTATTTAAGCTATCTGGTATTATCATATATTCAACTGATACAGGTCGAAATTGCTGAATTTGTTTTACACTAATGCGACCTGTTCATATTTATTAATAGATTTGTTAAAAATAATCCCCAGATTTTATACAATTTTTTAATATTTGACAAATAATGCTGTGAGGCGAAATGGGTAATACATGTTTTGTGATCATTTAATTTTAGAACATTTTTGAGGCAGACTATGTCAAATATCAACAAAATAGTATTCTAGATTTTTAATGAAGAAAAACCCTCAGTATCCTTTTATATAAGCAACTCTGTGATATTAGTATATAACTAATTATTAACACCTTATCATTCATTATACAACGATCCCATGAAGCCACATCTACATCAAGACAATGAAGAAAAAATTAATTTACGAGACACCGAATAATAAACAGAAAATATCAGAAAAAAACCTCATCAAGATACCTTAGAATTTTTTTTAAGTACGTCTGTAATTGTTTGGAATATTAGAATCCAAATTATTTTAATTTTTATTGGTGGACTAGAATATCAACATTCACGGTTTTGGGATAATAACTGATGAACTATTTTTGTTGTTGTAATTAGTCTAATCAAAACATCCTGGCACTCCTTTATGAATCATGTAGGCACTAAGCATAACATCAGCCAGACAGAATGACTCTGAGGAGGTTTTCTATTTCTATATAACAACATTTGGTTAGGTTCATGATTTAGAAAAAAAAATAACCTTCAATTACAAAAACTTGTCACTTTTGCTTTTAATAATTTAACATTTCATCCGTTTGATTTATCTACTCATACAACAGGTTACCATCTTTGACCAGCCACAGCATATCTTATTGTCGACTTTTGTAGCTAAAGTTCGGAATTAATTTGGTACGATTTATTGAAAAAGTATATGAGCAATTAAGCATTAAACGGGGAGTTGACGGATTCGAGCTTAGAATCTCATATTTCAGTTGTCCACCATATTATAACTGAGCCATTTACTACAATAATAAGCTCTATTTTAACGCTGGTCACTCGTGGAGTATATTACACCTATATTTCCTGTCGATATGATTAAGCCAAAGTGTTTCATTGGATAATGAAATATCCAGAGACATAGGTGTTACATGGGATTTGAACTTCGACCTGGCGGCATGCCGCACGGTGCACGACCAACTTTCCCACAGGAGCTCAGTATACGGCTAGTGATAGGAAATTGTTGGTCATTAAACAGTCACGTGATCATAGTATGTAAATAAGGTAATGATGATAATGATGTTGATTTGTGCTTTACAGCCACTTTTGTGCACATGGTAGGCTAAATGGACCGAGCGACCTTCAAAGGTAATGAGGCGAAGTCAAAGATGAAACAACCTTCCGATATGCCCACTCCGAGATTCGAACCCGGGTGGTCCAACACGCTACCGCTAGACCACAGAGGCGCCCTGGTAATGATGATGTAGATGATAAAAGACATTAGATAACGATGATGAAGATGATGTTGACGACAACGATGACCACGTGTAATGCATTATGATTAAAAACTACCAAATTCATCATTATTATTATTATTATTATTATTATGTTGACGAACGTCATAACGTCATTACATAGACGTTATGATGATTGACCTTTTACGGTCACTTCTATGCTGACAGTTTGCTAAATGGACCGAGTGACCTCCAAAGATAATGAGACGAAGTGAACCATAAAACAACCTTCAGATACGCCACGCCAAGATTTGAACTCAGATGGTTGAGATATCTAGTCAACCTCACCTTTTGCCACGACTGAATGATTTGAGCTGAGTGAGTGAGTGAGTGAGTGAGTGAGTGAATGAGCCTCAGCGTCATTTTATACCACAAAGTGGCCACCCCAGCCCTTGATCCGTAACTGAGCTAACTTACGACATGCGGAAGAATTTAGTAAGCTAATTGTGAACGTTGAACCGTAAGAAATGGCTATTTTGTGAAATAAATGCCGTGTTGATATTTTATAGATTTTTCTCTCTCCAGAATTAGATTGCTATTTCGTACTAGTCCAGCATCAGGTAGTTCACTTTATATTTCTTGTATTACATCCTCTATTTGTTGATTGTGTCTGCGAGTAATTTAGATTATTCTCGGGGCTGATTTTCTAATATAACCTTGATGGATGTTTCAGTCGTGTCTTTTCGCTTAGTTCATCTTCCAGATATTTGGTTGGGTTTGAGTTATGAAGTGAGGAACATCGAAACAGTTAATTTTAGTTTTATATTCGTATCATTAATTAAGCTGAGGGAAGCATTTGTGGTATCGAATTATTCAAATCTAAGTGCCTAGTATGTGTGCGCGCGCGTGTGTGTGTGAGAGAGAGTTTTTGTTTATTTATACATATGATTTCACAGTGTGTCGCTACAGTTAATGGTGACCCTGAGTTAGACTAGCCACGGTGTTGTATTTAACGAATGTTGTGCAGTTGTAACTCTTAAACTAATATTAACATAGTGTTGAAAAATATAATGTCATAAATACAATACTTAGAGTGCTGATTAATAATTAAGTATATAAATAAAACACACACACACACACACACACACACACACACACACACACACACACACACATATATAAAAATATATATATATATATACAAGTACATATACATATAATTTCATAGGGGAATATCAAGGAGTAACTTATTTAAGCATTTGAAAACAATTAAAGACAAAATTTACTGCTGAAAAAAGTATATCTTAATCCCAGAACTAAAGGCATTACTATTTGAGTCAACTGAACTCAAATTTTTATTATTTGGTTTTAGGTAAAGTTACGTTTTATTCGCTCTCAAACCATAATTAAAAGTTGTTAAAAATTATAATAACTGAAAATAACCAAAACATCATAGCTCTATCAAGTGATCTTTACTTCGGGCTTTTAGAACTCTGTTAACTCTGGAGTATTCCAACTGACATAACATTCTTAAAAACTTCCCATACTCCTCAGATTGAGAATTGATAACTACAGGCTAGTTGTATAGGAGCGCCATCTGGCGAACCCGTTTAGCGAAGGTATATTAAGTCACATAGCTAATGATACTTTTCTAGACTGTCAATAACAGCTGATAATTAAAAAAGAATTATAATTGTGTCCTACTACCATAACCAGGGTTGGGTTAAGTTGTAATTTACAATTACAAGTGTAATTAGCCACATACTTATAGCATCTCACTTCAAATTTCGGCCTAGGGCACCTCCGTGATCTAGCGGTAGCGCGTTGGACCACATATCAATACCACCCGTGTTCGAATCCCGGCGTAAGCATATCTGAAGGTTGTTTCATCTTTCATTTCGCTTCATTACCTTTGGATGTAGCTCGGCCCATTTAGCCAACCGTGTGCACAAAAGTGGCCGTAAAACATTCATCATCATCAACATCAAACCTCGGTCTAGCTATATCTGAAGGGTGTTTCATCTCTCACCTAGGCTCAACTCAGTTAGCCTACCATCTACCCCCAAAATGAGGTAAAACGATACAATTTCAGCAACATCGTAGATAAGAAGTAACAATAACAATTATATTTACGTAGGTTTGGTTGTTCTGTTGCGAGGGTGAATGAGGTTTATGAAGATTGGTTTAATTATAGTAAGTCAACAAATTATAATTACATGCTGACAATTGTAATTTCCAATTTAGATTATAATTGTTGTATTTCTTGTAATAGTAAGATATCATATTTATAAATGTGTCATTTTATGTAGCTAAGTAGATTTTGAATAAATAAATGGGATCGTTGTTCTATATATGTGTGTTATACTTCCTAATTTGACAACTATGTAGAGGAGATTTTGCCGGTTGTAGAATATGTTTTGTATAACGTTGCCACCGTAGTTTAAAATAAGCTTCCATCTAGCCATTAATTTAGCGACGTATCCAGGAATCGCTCATGATTCTGCATATTTTCATCACGTGATACCACCCGTCGAGGTGTCCTAGGATAATCTAACTCTATATTCTCATCCATTAACCTCATTTACTTAAACAAGAAGCCGTAAAAGTCACTTGCTGGTAGCTATTGACTGGATCAGTAACAAAAAGTAGGTATTGATCCAGACAGAATGAGCCGAAATATAAAAAATACCTTGTCAAGTGTACGATTTGTTTACGAGTATTTATTTATATTAGTTATCAATCCATGGCTGATTCTTAACTAGAATCTTCACACTTTGGTCACCGAAAGGCATCAGAATAAATATACAAACAAAGGAAATGAGAGCGCCATCACTCACTCACTCACTCACTCACTCACGCTCCCTGATAATCACTGCAAACTGTCGGGCGCCTCCTTGGTCTAGTTGGTAGCACGTCGGACCACAGATCACAACCACCCGTGCTCGATCCTCGGGGTGGGCATATCTGAAGGGTGTTCAATCTATGACTTTGCTTCATTACCTTCGGAGGTCGCTCGGCCCATTTAGCCTACCATGTGCACAAAAGTGGCCATAAAACAATCAATCAATCATCAATCATCATCACTGAAAACTGTCTGTGTTTAAAACCTGAAATCTCTTAGCTGACGAAGGTCTTTTGACATGAAATGTCAAAGAAAGACTAAATGTTTATCAACGGCTTTAATTTAGGTGTAAGTTGACTGAAATTTAATAATAACATAGGTAGGTAACATAGGTATTTGGATGAACAGCAAGATGCTGAAATTAAATAAGGTTAAGACAGAAATCATTGTTTTCTCACCCAAGAAAACTGAGAATCTTCGCGTTAAGGTAAGGATCCAGTTATATAAATTATTCCACGTCTGTCAGAAATCTAGGGTTTATATTAGATAATACTTAAGGAACGGAGAAGCAGGTGAATTATACATGTAAGTCCTGTTTTATCAAATAAGAAACATAGGACTTATTCGTAACTACATAAATGATGAGATATGCAAGACTTTAGTCCAAGCCCTTATTATATTATCGACTGGACTACGGCAATGCATTATTATATAATATCCCCCTTCTCTCTGACAAACCGCATACAGCGAGTGCAGAACTGTGCTGCACGTCTGGTGACACACAATCGCAAACGGGAACATATAACACCAGTTATGTTCCAGCTGCAATTGACTTTCTCTACGTTTCAGGTCATTGTACAAGATCCTATTTCATACATTCAAAGTACCGAGTGGAACAGCATCAGTCTATCTAAGCGATCTGCTCCAAAACTGTATACCAACGAGAATGCTCCGATCTGAGTTACTTTTGACGATATCCTTCCAAGTATCAGCTCCCAGACTGTGGAACAAGTTGCTAAATCGTGATAAACTAGCAACAAGTAAAGAAATAGTTCATGAGATTCTTAAAACCCACTTAGTCTATTTACAATATCTATACACCAGTGTATTTATGTATAAAATGTGTTTGTGCTATATGAGTTTAGAACATTTTTAGATAGGATTTAAATGTAAAGCGCCTCAGAGCAATTCAAGTTGAATAAGGCGCTATATAAATTATTATTATTATTATTATAGTATAATTTCCTGGATTTAGAGTTATTCCGGGGAATTGTCAGTAATTCAGTATAATTTCAACACTTTCTGTCGTAATATTTTATTTGGGGTGTTCCGCTGTTGCTGCGATGAGAGCTCCGAGTTGCAAATCTCCGAGTTGTGAGTTCGAACCAGATTTATATTCGTAATTGTGGTAAATGTTTCTAGGAGGTCACCCACTTGACCCCATGTCTCAGATGTGTCCAGTCAAGTCAAGTCTATCGTAGTATTTACTCTCTTCACGTCCAGGACATCTAACAGTTGATCTGCTTCTACAAGAATGCGCCAAGCTCCAAACCGGTCTTTGATAGTTTCGTCTTTTACAAGATCATTTATGTATTGCTGTAATATGGCGGAGAGTACAACAGCAGACGATGAGCAGTTTGTTAATAGTTTTTCAAAGCCGATTTATACCGAACACTCGTGCGCTTTACCAGGTGTGTTGTGTTGCATGGCGATTTACGCGTGTAGTGGCCGATAAATGTCTTATTGAAAAGCTGTATTTAGGCTATTTACCAGCTATATTTGGATTTTATTTATAGTCCATTAAGGGTATGTCATCTCCAGGTCATAATTTAGCATTTAATAGGAATGGCATAAACTTTATCCAATAGATATATGCCACTAAACTAAGTAACGTTCAGCGTGATTTGCATGACTGTCATGGTCCGACCTGGATTTTAATCAATGATCACATTAATTATAATTCAATGTTTCTGTCCCATGTTAACAGTGGGCGCCATAGCTATTTCTAACCCGAGAACGCAGTTGGTAACCGATGCAACGCATTTCGCCTGGATCGGTCTATTGGACATTATTTCTATAGCAACCAAGGGAGAACATTTTTGGAAAACCAAGTTATTTAAATTTGATAGTTCTATATCTTTCTGGTATTTTTAACTTCATTTCCAAATTAACGAAGTTCTCTCGTTTCGATTGGAACGAATTTAAAGTTCCGTAAGACAGACCGAGGTTGGATTTAACAGAATATTTAAGTCTATCGGTCTTTGCCTTCTGGCTAGTTTATAGCAATTATACAGAAGCGCTGTCTATCTCTAGAGATGGGCACAATTCTCATTCTACTGTCACCGCCAAGATCAATTACAACAACAAGTATAGTTGTCAGAAAGTAACATCTTCAATTATAACAATTATAAATAATAATAATAATAATAATAATAATAATAATAATAATAATAATAATAATAATAATAATAGCACTTTTGTGCACATGGTAGGCTAAATGGCCCGAGCGACCGCCAAAGGTAATGAAGGGAAGTGAAATATGAAACACCGTTCAGATTTGCCCACGCCGGGATTCGAACTTAGGTGGTAGTGATATATGGTCCAATGCGCTACCAACTAGACAACGGAAGCGACCCATCCTTCAATTCCCCCTCCCCTAGGGGGGCTCCCCCCTATCCTCGGTCATATGTCCCGGTGTGTGACCAGCGTTGAGGCTAAATAAACCCGCTCACTCACTCACTCACTCACTCACTCACTCACTCACTCACTCACTCACCCCAAGTTCTATTTATTGGTATGTATATATATTTAGGCAATTTCTTAATCAATTCTATAATTTAACCGTTAACTCATATAACTCATGACGTTAGTGAGTGACTGATGAGAGTCATCTGAATGATTGAATGATCTGAGTGAGTAATTGAGTGAGCGAGTTAGTTAGTAACTGAGTGAGTGAGTTAGTAAATAAGTGAGTGAGTGAGTGAGTGAGTGAGTGAGTCTAGACCTCACTTGAGAGAAGTCCCGGAGAGAGAGAGAGAGAGCCCCAGGTATTTACCATTACCATATGATCAATGAGAGGTTAGAGTGTCGTATATCCAGACGTTATCTGGCTTGAGACGTGTCTAACAGAGATAATCTCGCCAGATTAATGACGTCATCACATTACACTGTGGAGACAAATGGTGTTTGGAATGAGCTCTGATCACGACATCGTGATTGTGATTAGAAGTCACTAACAGGCAGCTCACTATATGGCCAATATTATTCCAGGATTGTTTCAGGATACTGATCCATGTTAGTGGTAAGTTTCCGGTCCATTTGTTTGTGTGTTGTATATGTTGTTTCCGATCCATTTGTTGGTGTGTAATATGTGTTGTTTCCGGTCCATTTGTTTGTGTGTAATATATGTTGTTTCCGGTCCATTTGTTGTGTGTAATATATGTTGTTTCCGGTCCATTTGTTTGTGTGTAATATATGTTGTTTCCGGTCCATTTGTTGGTGTGTAATATATGTTGTTTCCGGTCCATTTGTTGGTGTGTAATATATGTTGTTTCCGGTCCATTTGTTGGTGTGTAATATATGTTGTTTCCGGTCCATTTGTTTGTGTGTAATATATGTTGTTTCCGGTCCATTTGTTGGTGTACAGTATATGTTGTTTCCGGTACATTTGTTTGTGTGTAATATATGTTGTTTCCGGTCCATTTGTTGGTGTGTAATATATGTTGCCATTAGAGTTGGAATATAATGTACATGTGATGGGACGAGAGAGGTGAGTGAGGGTAGGTTACAGTAACCTGACGAGACAGTGATAACTACAATGAGATAACGGTACTGACAGTAGATAGTTCATTGTGTGTAGCTACTGTTAACCTTAGTATATATATATATATATATATATATATATATATATATATATATATAAAAAGTTTGTTACCTTTCAGGAGTTGCTAGAGTTGTTCATAATTAGCAATAGTTAGATACAGATAGTTATATACGATAATTACAGTTAGCGTGTGTTAGCTTTAGGTTCCTGGCAATGTGTTCCTTATCTTCAATAATCTGATTAATACAAAATATTCTTAACACAACTCTCACTCACTCACTCACTCACTCACTCACTCACTCACTCACTCACTCACTCACTCACTCACTCACTCACTCACTCACTCACTCACTCACTCACTCACTCACTCACTCACTCACTCACTCACTCACTCACTCACTCACTCCTCTCTCTCTCTCTCTCTCTCTATATATATATATATATATATATATATATATCAACAATTATTGATCAACAAATACACACATGTATCTATTTTACGGGTTAACCCTTTTTTGGTTTTATTTTATTTTGTGACAATAATTTGCCATAATAACTAAACGACAACACACCATATACCATTATAATTTAAAATTATCAACTTTATCTTCACAATTTATCATCCTGATACCTAGACAGCTTCTCAAATTGAAAACAAGCGTTTCCCCAAAAATCCCATAGATGTCGCTCCCGTCTCTAACGACGAGCCGTTGTGGTCACGTGACAACGGCCCGAATTCAAACTCGATTCGTATTTGATTACAGATTAGGATGTATACAGAGATATTCTCTTAGCTAACTGCTCATATATAGTTCTATGAACGTGGTGCTATTGTCAACCAGCGCAGTGTCATTAAAGTGTCATTGTGACGAGCGACATCGTGACAACCGACATCGTGACAAGCAAGTAACGCCGCGCTAAAACTAAGGCATCAGCCATAGCATTGAACCAGTCTCGAGGGAGATTTGACGCGCGCGGTATACAAAGATTTCGAGTTCAACCGCCCGAAATCTGCTCCGCGGATAACAATAGATAGGTCCGTATCCATAGGTCGTTGTGCCATTACGACGTCACCATAGAAAGAGATAGAGCGCAGCCTGTAACAATAACGGCGGAAACTCATCTCGAAGTGAGTAGCATTGCAGCTAAGTGCCGGGTTTTTGGGAACCGTTAGCTCCGCGTATCGAGGAGACGACATCGACTGTCGCCGGCCGGGTAACTAACTAACCTTGACGTCAGAGGCACGCCGTCGCACGATCCGGATTCGAGGTCCGTGCCTGACCTTGACGAGATGTCCACGCCGAGTGTACGCTTGCGTCGGTCGGTGAACCATACGGCTATTCACCGACTGCTCTTGTTCCAGAACGTACTACTTCTATTGATAGGTTGGTGATTATGTTTAATACAATGCTTAATATTTGTCATTATCAGTGCTTGTCAGGTCCGTCACCCTTGACCTCTATTAATAGGGTTAACAGGTACTTTCAGGATTGGCAGGCAGGCGGCGGCGGAGCTATGTGGTAAAGATAACTTGTTTTTCCATCGCTCTTTTTGATTTGACGAGGCGATTTTGGGCATCGTCCACTTGTTGCGTCATCCAAGCACTTAAATATATTTGATTTGTAGTTGACATTGTGTATTCAATTATTATATATATATATATATATATATATATATATATATATATATCTGACAAATATAATCCTGAAAATACTAGCTCTACAATCGTCCAGTTAATTAAAATAAGTTTAATATATTCATCTAAAGAATGAACTTCATAACAACAGATTGCACTTTACGAAAACGGTTTGAATCGAATGACGTAATTGGCATTTGTGGAAATTCCGCGACTATAATCCGCTTAGATGATATACATTTATCGTGAATTGTAAATTATATGATCACTAAGTGGTATCACCGAGATGTAGAAGATGATGATAATAATGATTGATGTTTTACGGTCACTTTTGTGCACAAGGTAGGCTAAATGGGCCGAGCGACCTTCAAAGGTAATGAAGCGAAGTCCAAGATGAAACAACCTTCAGATATGCCCACGCCGAGATTCGAACACGGGTGGTAGTGATCTGTGATTCAACACGCTACCGCTAGACCACGGAGGCGCCCCACCGAGGTGAAGAGAAGCGAGGCGGTTGAATCAATTACAGAGCTCAGCTAAAAGGTGCTCTACATTACTCTGACTTGTCCATGCCGCTTCAAGTTCAAGGCTATATTCCCATATTACCACATATTACCACTGGTTTGATATATTACCATTTACCCCCCCCCCCCGCCGGGGATCTCCTTCTCATGTTACAGCGAAGTGGGGCTGGTGATATTTACAATATGGTGATATATTACCGCGTTAACTAATGGCGGCCATTATTTACAAAGTTCTCGGCCTAGACGGCTAGCGCTAGACATCTACTCGGACGAAGCAACAAGACAAGCCAAGAACCTCCCCCCGATAGATCAGAAAGCCACACAAATTACTTGTCCTCATCACCCGTGTGACCAATCTCCGCGGCGAAAACTAGGCGAGTACTCGCGGCCAGACGCGGTTAGACCGAGTTCTGAATGAACGCTGGACATTTTAGCCGCGAAGAAGCTTCGGATGAGGAGCCATTTGCTAGAAGTCGTAGATGACGAGGAGACACTTTAAGCTGGGACATTCCTTATTGCCGACATTATCACGGAGGGTGGCTGGGATCTCTTCGCCAACGCCCCCCCAACCCCAACCACCGAACCCCAGTACGCGGCTTGCTCATCTATAAATGGCTACATTTTGTGTAAAGGGATTGCTTTCATCTTTGATGCCACTTAACCTTAGAGGACACGGCACTCTTACTTACCGACTCTCTTGCCTCTCGGCACGTGACTCTCCGGTGTCTTCCGGATATTGAGACAATTTCTTAAACGGACAACACGTTTATTGGCCAATGATAATTTCATAACGATATACGTTTTGGCTAATGTGTTGACGTTTTAAAAGCAGTCCCCTTTTACCGACGACATCAGAGAGATCATTAAATATGATCACTGTTTGTTGTGTAGGAATTTGGCTATTTTGATTGTTTCCCTAATGAAGGAAAAGTCAACAAATAAAACACAAACAAAAAGGAAACAACAAAAAGCTTCTTCTATCTTATGTTTGTCATATCACACTGTTTAAGGGGGGGGGATCTCCGGTGTTAGTGATATAGCAACAATAATGCTCGCGCATCCCTGTGTACAACTGTACGTACGTGCGTACCTTTTGTCTATCTGTGTGTGTACGTACGTATATATTTGTAGGCTTCGGATTAACTACCAGAACAAGCGCCCAATCCAAAGGAATAACCCCAGTATTCGCCTATGACGAAGCTCTATGCCGGTAGCGAAGTTTCGATGGTATTAACCTATATGATGGCGATCCTGAAAGATCGAGAAAGGGTTAAATTACTCGTTTGTCGTGAAGTTTCGGCGTTGGCCAATCTCGTAATCATCTCGATCCAGCGCTCTCTGGTATATACCGGGATGGATAAAGCCAGGTGGGAAATACCAATAATTATCGCCGTGTCCAATATCCTTCGATAAATGGTAAAAATAGCAGTAGCACTTGAAATATACACCGTGGCCCTATAAGTGACGATAATATTATTAGTTGTCTTTGGGGAATACATACTTAATATAGTTATTGTTTGATTGTAAATGGTTCAAAATGACTAATGCTTAAATGATAGCAACGTGCGTCTGTCTAATGTAAACGTTTACGTATATGGATACTGTGGGATCATAAACAAGTGAAATGTTTGTATATTTTCAACTGTTTATCTATGGTACGTACATGCATATGGAACACAATTGAAAAATGATTTGGATAAAGTTAAAATTTGCGAAAACCCACATTTCCCTGATGTACTAGCTGGAAGGTATATCAGTTTCCTATACTAGAGTAACAAGCCAGCACACTTGCAAGTTTCCTTTAAATTCAGTACATATATATATATATATATATATATATATATATATATATATATATATATGTATTTCGTTTTAGAAAGGAAACCTTTATGACACCATTAATTTTAATTGCCAATATTTCCTGGTTACTGTATGTGTGCGCACTCGCCCATGCGTGCGAGAGAGACAGAGAGAGAGAAGGAGGGAGGAGTGAGTATGTGTTTGTTTGTTTGTTAAATCCAGCAATCTGGGGATCCGACAAAATTCTCTTGAAATGACTAATCGCCAGGTAGATATCCTATAATCACAGGAAACATTGGAATTCGACTGGAAATTTACGGTACAGTGCTCTGTCTACAGCGTTGTAGATCCACATCGTACTAAAAGGTAAATTTCTTATATACATCAATTTATCTCTTTAATCCGACAAGAGTCCAGTTTACTGTATCAATTGACCTGGATATAGATTAGCTATTGGCGATTCGATTATATTGGTGATTGGAAGATATTGGGAGACACTGCTGCGACAACTAGCAGCCTGGCCAGGTGGAATTGATGAATCCGACATTCTTTATGACCTGACATTTCCTCTATTGGCCAACGTCGTCGGATTATCTAGGTTTCACTGTAATATTCGATCAATATTTGACGTCGGTGTAAGACGTCTTGATGCTGAACCTATCTCTCACTTCCCTGCACCATTCAGCCTCAAATATATATAACAATTGCGGAAAATGAGCGCATCTTTCAGGTGACCTTTAAACGGCTGACTCTTGTTCATCATGCTGATAAAGATTCTATGCGTAGATATTGACAACATATCAAAGATTATATATTAAATGTTCACGATTCATTTACAACAGTCTAACATGATAATTACTAAGTTGTCACTCATTCCCTCATTCCATAAACAATAAACCAATATCTACATAATGAGAATATTTGTCTGAAGACTTTAATACGTCGTTGTTGTTGTTATTTTTTGTGGGGGGACTTCAATTGGATTAATAAATAGATTTATGTTTCCAGTTGAGATGATTCTAATCACCCAATATTTCAGGTATCATTATGGTCGTACTCGGTGAGAAGGTATCTGATTATGTCCGTGATGTGACACCGCCACCTACTGGTCATCTATCCTGTTTGGCGTTCATGGTAATGTGAAGTGTTGATCGTAACTGTCTATTATCTAATAGTGTCTGTTTATATCGTATAGAGGCAAGTCTTATAGATAACTATATCGTTTTTATTATTTCAGCCTTTAGCCGTGGGGATCGTTGGCATTATATGTACTGTGCTTGGACACGCCAGACTTGTGAGTTAGACACTTGAACATGTACAGTTAATATACATACATACATACGTGCACATGTACGCGCGCGCACAGACACACATGCGCGCACGTACGGCGCCGCAATATTGAGAGTTGCACTGAAAAATCATTTTGGTTTTGATAGGTGTTGATAGAAAACCTTAAAACGTAGACGTTCCAGAAGACTCACACAAACAAAACACACAGGCGCGCGCGCACATGTGACATGGGATATTTATATTCGGTGTCGCTATTCAAATACATTGTATGCTCGATTTTATTCGAATTTAGTTTTGGAGGTTTACTTCATACTGACAGTTAAATGTCTTGGCAGAGAAAAATATCGCTACGGACAGGAATACAAGAAATTTGTCGACAAAATTGTATCTGAATAATATTATATATATATATATATATATATATATATATATATGTACAGATGCATATATATTAATTACAGTTATTAGGCTGGGGTATTTACACCATGTTAATGTGTGTGGGAAGCTACGTGTTCTTTGTGGAGAAAGGATACTTCAAACATACTACTTATGGAGTAACACTAAGCATATACAGCTTCTGCAGCCAGAATGGTCCCATGTGTTCGTGTTATGAGTAAGTAACGACAGCTGTTGTGTCAGATTGGTCCTATATGTTCGTGTTATGAGTGAGTGCCGATAGCAGCTATTGTGCCAGATTGGTTCTATATGTTCGTGTTATGAGTGAGTAATGAGCGTTGTTGTGTCAGATTGGTCCTACACGTTCGTGTTATGAGTGAGCAATGACAGCTGTTGTGTCTGATTGGTCCTGTATGTTCATGTTATGAGTGAGTAATGACAGCTGTTGTTTATTTATTATTAACATCAAATATAATGCCAGCATTGTTAAAACATTGTCAAACATTTCACGTTTTACTATACACGACTTCTGTGTTTTATCACAGGTGTCAAGGACATCTGGACAGTCGTCATATTGCATTCTGTTATTTTGAAATAATTTTTGATTTTATGCATATAATTAATTTCACAAAACTCTAAATTGTTCTCCAATTCAGCTTCACATCTTTTACATCAATCGCGATTCATAAAACCCAATGTTAACCCGAATTAACCGCTACAGTATTGTTCTTAAAGTTCAGTAATCTCTCCGTCCTCTCCAATGGGAACAATATAATGACATCATTTAGGCAATAATTGAACTGCCATAGCCTCTATCTGGAGCCATTTTGTTTGTTGTATTCGAAATCTGGAACAGCAGCTGATCTATTTAAAAGATTGATTTGTTAGATGTTTGTCTTTCTCTGTTTTAAAAGCAAAAATCTGTTGTTATGTATTTGATGATATTTTTACATTATTCAGTATTATCTCTATCTGAGAAGACGGCCACTTGTTGTGACATTGATAATATAATTGATAAAAAATGGTCACCGATTCACTTTATACTTATTAAGATGGAATTGTCATATATTATGTCATACATCATGAGCTCATCGTTCATTCGAAACTATTAAGGCTACGTCTTTTTAATAAAAACAATTACATTAATATATTATATAAGAAATGATCTAGACGCCGTTTAAAATTAGCCCTGGTTGTTATTATCCGTTATAAAAACACACCTGCTCAAGGTTGTTTTCACAAATAAATATTAATTATCTTTTAAATCTCTTATATGCCCTTTTACAGACATATTATTTGGGATATTATTATATTACATATTATTTGTACAGCGCCTTTGGGTGGCTCCTGCTAGTAAGGGCGCTTTGTTAAATATACATTATTATTATTATTATATAGTAAACAAACACACTATAACAAATTGACACAGCCTCTCGTGTTATATTCTATTTCTTTTTGATTTAATCGATTTATTTCCTCTCTTTTTTCCCATTCTAATTGTTTATATTCTAATCCAGTCCATTCGCTGCTATTCTATCGTTCCAGTCTTGCTGATAATATTGTTATTTTCGTTGGCATGTGCCTTCTTTTCCGTAGACCACACAGTCCCGTTGTCCTGACAACTCATCAGCCATGTGCCAATATCCGTCACGTCACTTCCGCTTATCTCTCTCAGATGGTTCTCCTAACAACAACTCTGGCAGTGTCAATTATCTGCTGCTTCTTGGTGTTCATTTCATATTTTATCTCCAATTACTGCCTAATCCAAGTAAGTATTAGAAGAATCCCACTACTATTACTACTATTACTACTACTGCTATTACTACTACTGCTGCTACTTCTGCTATTACTACTTCTACTATTGTTATTACTGATACTGATGCTGCCAGATATCTGGTGGATGGATGGATGGATGGGGATGAATGTTGTTTAACGACACATCGGTACAATTTAGGCCATTCAGTGTCCTAGAAACGAGATATCTGGTCGAAATAATTATAAAGTACTTATTCACAAATACAAATACTTTTTATCAGGTCAAATACCGATACATTCAAATATAAATGTATTTAAATATAAATGCGAATACTATTTTTGCCATTTATTTCTTTTGATGCCCATATTTTGTAATACCTATTGATAAAAAAATACATTTATGTTACTTCTTATACCATCTTATATCAGCACATAATTATAACATATATGTTCGTAGATTTTGCTGCTAATATTACTACTACTCGTAATAATAATAATAATAACGTTTTATGCGATTGTTAAGAATAATTATTTAAATTTAAACTATGTGTAATTCTTCCGAATAAATAAGAGATACTTTAAAGGATTAAGTTTTGATAGTTCATATTTATAATGCGTAAGAAAAGATGAATATTGTCCAACACTCGTGTTGTGCTTTTACATAAGATTCCCTAACGATATAGTCTACTAATATGATCGTGATGACACTTGTTATTGTAGTCCATCACTTTGTTACATCTCGTATAGACTATTGTAACTCCCTGTTATATGGCATATCTCATTATAACATTAATCGCCTTCAGCGGGAATTCAGAATAGTCAACCTGGTAGAGTTACGAATACTCGAAAATAGGATCATATCACCTCAATTCTTGGAAAACTGCATTGGTTACCTACTTGTCAGACAGCGTATCCAATGCAATATTCTACTAACAACTTATAAGTCTATCAATAATACGCCACCCGAGTACCAGCGTGAACTGGTGTCCATTAGAAAGTCATCCCGAAAACTCGGGTCATTCAGTCAGATACTATTGCAGGTATCCGTGTCTCGGCTCAAGTCATATGGCAATTGTCAGTTTAGTGTTGCAGCTCCCACTTTGTGGAACAGGTTGCCTGTATCTAATAGAAATGTGTGTTCTGTTGAAACTTTTATATCTATCCTGAAAACTTACCTGTTCAAAGTTGCTTTAATTGATAAATAGTTATTAGTTTTCACACCTCTTATCGGATTTGTACATAAGTTGTTGTTTTTTGGTGGGGGAGATTGCTCTGTAGACAGCTGCGAGCGTCTTTGCGTATGTGTGTTTAGGTGTGTATGTGTGTGTATGTGTGTGTGTGTGCGTATTTATCGTTGCACACAAAAGTGATCTATTTCCCAGCCAAACTAGTCATCCATTCTGTTGTTATTTTAATTCATTTTTAGCACGAAGACGAACGATCCCTGCTGATGTCTGGTGTCCAGAGTACGCCAACCGTATACAAATCTCAACAGACCAGCGTCTACATGACAGACTTAACGCCGTTTGGCCAAACGCGCACCTGTTTAACTGCGGAAAAACCCAGTGGAAAAACCACGTTGTAACACCAGAACAGCTGAATGGTGATACAATTCAAACATTCTGGGTATAGATGAGTTATTGCCAATCTGTTGAATATATCGCCATCATGTGTGTGTGTGTGTGTGTGTGTATGTATGTATGTGTGCGCGTGTGCAGGTGGGCCGAAATCGTGTTCCTTTTTGTTTGTTAGTTTGTTCGTTACTGATCAGAGTAGCCGTCTCTTTTCGCCACGAAATTACTGATCTAAAATGTAAAATGCGTTAACCGATTAAACTGTATTGAATATTTGCTATCACGTTGTACTCGTTGTAACGGTATCGATATCGTTTAGAGAGTCTGATATGGGTTTCTAATATAGGATTGTTTATGTTATGTGTGTTATATTAAGATGGCCAAACTTCGTTACAGTAATTGTTAGTGGCTTCGTTTTGATGTTGGCCTTATAGCATTTATAATTGGCGTTTATTTCCACATTAAATTGTTTAATGTCTACATTCGGAGTATTACTGTTTGTTGATCATCTATCTCTAGGCAACATTACTGCTGAGACTGTCGTCTGGATATTCTCTAATACTGTAAAGGACACACACTACGGCGCCCTTATGTAACATGATCTGCATTCAGTGCGCACGATATAAATGATTCCATGGAAAGAAATTAGGTCTTAAAAAGACGCTTGGAGAGAGTACACTAAAGCAAGTATGCATGCACGCACATACGCACAAAAAATGGCACAGACACGATAGGTGCGGAATCGGTTAGAGGGAGAGCGAGGGCGGGGGGGTGATTATGTTGTGACGCCTTTGATTTTTAAACAACAAAATATAGCATTTGTTCGTCCTCACGGTTAGATCAATACATATATAAATTAAGACATGATTAATACATAGATAGACAAGTAGGCTACATAATTAGGACCGCCAGGAGCAATGGATACCCCCCTCCCTAACACACACACACACAGAGAGAGAGAGAGAGAGAGAGAGAGAGAGAGCTTGTACAGTTGATAGTAGTTGATAGTGTACTTTGGACTTGATTACTAAGGGTGATTACACCGGGTGTGTATCATTAGCATGTAATCACTATCTCTTTCAATCAGCATACACTTACTGTCTCCCGTAATCATTTAATGGCGGTCGGTCCAGATTATCAACAAACAACAAAGATCGCTTCCAGAATGGCTCCAGGACATGTACTAAAGGGGATTTACGATCCAGAAGGTAGCGCTCCGGAATGGCATTAGGGTGTCCAGGACTATATAAATCCGTCCATAACGTCGTTAAGCGGTCGTTTTCCCCGAGCCAAATTAGCATAAAGCTAAGAGATTTACGGAAAATAAAAACGTCCTTGATATAAATGGCCGACAGTGGCGCCCTCATGCCACATGATCTGCATTCAGCGTACACGATACGAAGGATTCCGTGGAAAGAAATTGGTTTTTAAACAAAATAACGTTTGGCGAGTAGAGTCGCCTTAAACCAATGTTTTGTATATTGTCTTCTATTCCCGGCATACATTATTATCCATTATTATAACTGTAGATGCGACTAATTCCAGACATTTCACATATTCAATTTATCAAAGAATGTGATACTGTTAAACATTATTGACGCCAAGACACATAAACGGGTTTTTTCTTCTATGTGTATATGAGGATTCATGCCCTCAACCCGGAAGTAAACAAGAACCATATACAGTATCCGTATGACGGTTTTCTCTGGATTATTTCTACCGGAGCTGCGATTGATCAAATTCTATACTGGCGTGATAAAGATGCGTCTGGTTTTGGTGTAACAATGCTTACTAACCAGAACACAGAATAGAGCATAGACTGAGAGCTGGCCCTCTGTCATCGAGTTATTTATTAAATCTATGGATGTCTTTCTCGCTGGTGTGTCATCAGCAGAAGACGGAGAAGATGCCCAGCAACAAAGAAATATACGCCGAAGACTTATCACTTGTAATTTTTAGTAATCTTGATGGGGACTGGCGTTTAATACCGGCATTAGAACAAGGATCTTGATCATTGTAATTTGTAAATGATTAAGTGATAATGTAATTAAAATAATACAATATTTTAATTATCCGTATATGTGTCACGTTCATTTTATTTGATATAGCATTAAATGGACATATGCATAATGCCAATTTATATCAGAGAGTCAGAAACCCATCCCCATCTCTAGAAGGGATCCCCCATCTTTAAATGAAATATATTATTTGGCGACAGAATAACTAACAGTAGTACTGCGAATTGATCATTCTTAAATAACCACACATTGAGTATTGTGTAATATGTGGCTGATAGCATTATTATTTAACAGACATTTTACTTGGTGTAAAATGAAGTATGATTGTGATTTGTCTGTTAAAAAATAACTTAGTAAGTACAATTTTTGACAATTCTGCCAAGAGGCAAAAGTTCCTAGAGCTTGCTCTAGAATGATATTACCCCAATACTCGCCCGGAGAAACTTAAAGGTTTGTGAAAGACATTCTTGTTTGAAAACATTTGGTGAGGTTTATGAACACGTGGTCACTTGCCTTGATGTTATGGTTAATCCACGCTTGTCTAGAGGTTAATGAAAGTCGTTGCAATTGGGATAGTAACACCAAGACTACGGCTCATGGTATGCAAAGTAGTCTGCATAGTTTTTTGAAAGGTTTGAAAGATAAACTACAAAGAAGAGCTATTGACGTCTTTCAGCCATACACAATGATTGACAATACCAAATCAGAGATAACATCGTTTAGGGATGACATTGGTGTAGAATTCCAGAGATGGCACAACGAAGCAAAGCAACTGGCTTCGTATATAGGTACTGAAGAGGAAATACCAAGGGTTCCAAGGATTCAGTGTAATAGGTCTAATGTAACTGCTGAGGCACCTCTTCTTTATTACAAGAGATCAATAGACCGATCCAGGCGAAATGCGTTGCATCGGTTACCAACTGCGGCCTCGGGTTAGAAACAGCTATGGCGCCCACTGTTAATAGGGGATGGCAGCCTTTCACTAACGGTAAATACTGTAAAAGTTATTTCATATTACCCGGAGACTGAGACTAGTATTTCATCTGAACCATTCTGCCTTTCCAAAGGATTTAACACAATACTTATCAAAATATAACCCTATGATTGAGCGGACCGATCTTTCCAGCTAAACCTTCGTTATTCATGCTGACTCGTAGGGAATGTTTTTGACAAGGGTTTCAATGGATTAAATAAAGGATTTTAAAATTAAACTTTTAGCTGAATATAAATTGATTTTAATGAAGATTTTTAAATATTTCATGTAAATGTAAAGGGTAATTTACAAGTATTGAAAATATTATTTTTACTTGTAACTGGGAGCCAATCATATATGTATCACCTGTATATTATCTAAAAACATTTTATTGCATTAGAGTATTAACACCCTTGACATTTACATGTAGTAAACATTGCGCGAATGGCTGGTTCAGAAAATGAAACCGTTCACTTTCAATACAACATATCATGCATCAATACCAATGTTACAGTAATAGAAATCACCAATTGAATTATAATCTATGTAATAATTGATTTTATCCATTCACATCGTCACGTCAGATGACAACGGTTCTATAATAAGTTTGAACCTGACAGGTCAAACCATGACAGCCATGCAAATCGGGCTGAACGTTACTTACTTTAGTGGCATATATATCTATTGGAATGAAGTCTATGCCATTCCTATTAAATTGAAAATTATGATCTGGAGATCACATACCCTTAATGGACTATAAATAAAATCAAAATATAGCTGGTAAATAGCCAATATACAGCTTTTCAGTAAGACATTTATCGGCCACTACACCCGTAAATCGCCATGCAGCACAGCGATTCTTAGATTTCTAACCCGAGACCGTAGTGTGAAATTCAGCCGTATGGTGGCGGCAGGGGTAATTGAATCGGTATATTGGTATTCCTTTTATTGATATCTTACTGCAACAGTTGCAGAATCATTTCTCTGCAGACAACTGATGGCCAGTGAATTCTTTGCTGAGTCTATTGCCATCTTTAATTGTCAAACACATCGATTCCAGAAAGATTGCAGTTAGGTTAATTAAAAACATACGAGACCTTTGTTCAAGGCCAGCCTTTTCGACTAGCTGATGTAGATTTACATGAGGTAATAATATTTTAAACTTCATTGTTTCTTTCTCATAAGCATGCACCTTGAAATAAATGGTCAGTCTGCTTATTAAATATTTTAGTGACATAATGCACAATATGTCACATTATGACTCGGGACACTTTCATGTTTCTAATAACAAATCGAGTAACCCCCAATAATCGGATTTTGTAGTGCTTCAGAAGACATCTAAGCATTTTCTGATTTCCATTTTTTCCCCTCCTCGACACTTTGTGCCTTGCACAATGGCTTCTCCTATGTTTAAAACCCCACCCAAAAAATCCTGGATCCGCCTCTGTGTACTAGTTCTACACAATGCACATAATTATATTTGCCCGAATCCAGCTCTTCACATATAAATTTACTACCAAACTATCGAAATTAATGGGTTTGGTTTCTCTTCCTGTCGTATTCATTTATTTGTTTTGTTTAATTTCTGTATACAAATGTGGATAACCGAAATAACTTTAACGTGTGACGTAATCTTCCGAAACGTCAAGGGAACAACGTAAACCTAACATTTTATAATTGACAGTAGAATAATGTGGATAAAAGTTACAATATCTTACAATAAAGCGTTGGGGGAAAGAAAAACATAAATAGGAGACATTTGAAAGTATAAAATAAAAAAGTCTCTGTGAGAGGGAATACCCGGAAGTGATGTCATCTTCGGCAAAGGTCGTCTCCATATGTTCGTGGATGAAATTGAAATCCTGTAAATATAAATCTATTTATTACGTAATATATATATAACACAAACTATTTATATCATATATAAAATACGGTATTCTATATGTACTCTTTTAATTTAAAAATATTAATGTCAATTGATAAAATAAAGTCAAAAAATGTAGACCTTCAACTAATTTTGTCGCCTCCAATAATACAGATGCAAACCTCCATGTCATGTTTCGTATCCCAGTGACAGCTGTGTTTTGAAGATATTTTCTTTGTAGGAAGGTGTCTTGGGAGTGACCAGCTTTCAGGGTAAACCAACAACAACAACAACAACAACAACACACGGAGGCTCACAATTCATACATATTTCATTCTTTATGTTTTTGCTATGTATTTCTGTTTATCTGATTGGTATTGACTATATAAATCAAATATGATGAAATGGCTTCAATGTTATTTTCAAATACATATAGTATAGAATACCTTAGTCCATTACTATTGATGTAAAAATAAATGCATTAAAATCTGTGTTCTAAAATTAGTGACTTCGATGTATTATAAACATTGATAACATAATTATCATCCTTTCACTGCAAGGTCACAAGTACATAAGTCACATGACCAATAGAAGCACGTTTCAGGAACAACGCGAAGAATTAAAATCGATCATCATCCAGATATGACAGTTTCAAGGCACAAAGGTGATTAAATCATTTGAACCCATAATATAACCACAATTCCTCTCATTATAAATAATAAATCGTTTGTGATCGATAAAGCTGATAAATTCGATTTAATATTGACCCGAACAATGCTATTTAATATGAAGAACGACGCGAGTTATTAATAACCTAACAACAGACATATTGTAATAAAGATATGAACTGACCATTAAAATTATGTTATATCACCGGCTAATATATTCGGCTACACTTAGTCTAATATTACAAATGAGATTATAAAAAGTCTCACAAGTTTCAAATTGATAAAAAGGCACGAATTTATTACAAACATTAGCCTTTGTGTGGTATGTGATTTTGTAATTCTAATATTTTAATCTTCGGCCGTTTTAATTAAGTTTAGTTTTAGTTTTTGTGAGTTATTATTAATAGTTGGTGGTCGGTGACACAATAAAAATGTCATATTAGTTGGATGACTGTTGGTACTGACGTGTTTATTTTGTGTGTTTTGTCGATATATTATATACAGAATCAGACTGATTTCAAGTGACAATTATATTATGATAATGTCGATGAGTAATTACAGTTAATAAAATAGAAAATCATGAGTTAATGTGAGAACATAACATAACAAAACAAAGAGAACATAACATAACAAAACAAAGAGAACATAACATAACATAACATAACATAACGTAACGTAACGTAACGTAACGTAAATTAACGTAACGTAAATTAACGTAATGTAGCATAACGTAACGTAACGTAACATAGCATAGCCAGCCTAATATACAACATCGCAACACACAACAACACGACATAATGTAATCTTAGCCACTGACCTTTGACTCAATTTATCATGTTTTGTCTCTAACTATTGTCTTGTCTTGTATTATAATAATATTTATCTTACAAATTGAGATAAATCAATAATAAATTACATATTTTGTCTTCATCTGATAAAATTTGAACAAAAATAAACTCTCATTAGAAGTGCACATTTTAGAGAGTTATATATAACTGACAATTTGAACGCGAGAACACAAATGGCCACCATCCAGACATAAAGGTTGATGACAATAATATATAATACTCTAAGGATGCGGCATAAATGACGGATTGAGATGAAACATTCTGTCACTGAGGACCCGATGACAAGACGAAGTGTTCTACTCGTGTGTATACAAGGAAATCAATTCTGACAATAATATATAATACTCTAAGGATGCGGCATAAATGACGAATTGAGATGATACATTCTGTCACTGAGGACCCGATGACAAAACGAAGTGTTCTACTCGTGTGTATACAAGGAAATCAATTCTGACAATAATATATAATACTCTAAGGATGCGGCATAAATGACGGATTGAGATGATACATTCTGTCACTGAGGACCCGATGACAAGACGAAGTGTTCTACTCGTGTGTATACAAGGAAATCAATTCTGACAATAATATATAATACTCTAAGGATGCGGCATAAATGACGGATTGAGATGATACATTCTGTCACTGAGGACCCGATGACAAGACGAAGTGTTCTACTCGTGTGTATACAAGGAAATCAATTCTGACAATAATATATAATACTCTAAGGATGCGGCATAAATGACGGATTGAGATGATACATTCTGTCACTGAGGACCCGATGACAAAACGAAGTGTTCTACTCGTGTGTATACAAGGAAATCAATTCTGACAATAATATATAATACTCTAAGGATGCGGCATAAATGACGGATTGAGATGATACATTCTGTCACTGAGGACCCGATGACAAGACGAAGTGTTCTACTCGTGTGTATACAAGGAAATCAATTCTGACAATAATATATAATACTCTAAGGATGCGGCATAAATGACGGATTGAGATGATACATTCTGTCACTGAGGACCCGATGACAAGACGAAGTGTTCTACTCGTGTGTATACAAGGAAATCAATTCTGACAATAATATATAATACTCTAAGGATGCGGCATAAATGACGGATTGAGATGATACATTCTGTCACTGAGGACCCGATGACAAGACGAAGTGTTCTACTCGTGTGTATACAAGGAAATCAATTCTGACAATAATATATAATACTCTAAGGATGCGGCATAAATGACGGATTGAGATGATACATTCTGTCACTGAGGACCCGATGACAAGACGAAGTGTTCTACTCGTGTGTATACAAGGAAATCAATTCTGAAGATAAATATCCAGAAATAATACTCGACATATTTTTGATATTGTCTGAATAGTAGATACTTATTATGATGATCAAACAAGTATTATATCATAGCTTTGGTTACATTATCATTCTGTTTCAAACAAAATTAGTTCATATAAATCAATAACAACCGTTTCATATTTTAGTTTCGACACCATCTAGGAATACTTTAAACATATGACAATTGTTATAAAATCCCATCAGACAGACAAGTTTCATGTTTCCATCTTACTAAAGGTTCACGGAATATAGCTGCTCACAAGTAAACAAAAATTAATTCGAACGAGTTGGGGTTTTTTTTGGGGGTGGGCTCAATTTGTGTTTTTGTCTCATTTTTGTTCCCTTCTTCTACTTGTTCTTCTTCATTCAGTTTATCTCAACTAAGAACTTTTTCGTCGCCAGTTGTCATGTACTCAGCAACTAAATACACCATTCTGACCGCCGCGGCCATTAACCGATACCAGTATTATGGGCTTTGTCGCGTCAGGATTTCGATGGCATTCATAAATATTGTGGCGCTGATTAGAAACACCGGTGAGCTCCGGTGGCCTAGCGGTTAAGCACCCGGCACTCGGTGCCAACGGTCGCGGGTTCGAACCCCGTAAGAGGTCGAAACTTTTCCAGGGATTAATTTCTCGGCTCACTACATCGTGGGTGGCTGACCACGTTAAATGGCGCTGCCGTCTCCACTGGATTATTTAAAATAAAGGGGGACGTTAAAAACCCCTGAGGACGTAAAACACTCCGGCAGTGACCACCCTCAGGGTATTTCGGCTCCATCTTTCCGTACTGCTCCCGTGAGTGGTGGGGGAGGGTTTCTCAACCACTCCAACATAGAGGCTGTGCTGATTAAGCGACAGCCTGGGATTCTCCCCGAACAACAAAACAAAACCAGAAACACCTCGGAACATTACCTGCCACACACCTGCTTGGTTTAAGGAAACTTGATTTTTAAATAGAACTTGTTCTATGCCTGCGAGGTTTGCGTGAGGAGAGCAGTTTAGTTTGAAACGAACACACTGTACGAGTGAAAGGAATTATAGGCGAGGATCCCGACCTTTCTGGATTACGGCGGTTTATAATAGAGATAAAGCCCGTGTTCCGTAATTATTTTTATTTGCCATAATATATTATAATCGTCGGTCGCATATTAATCATCCATTCGGTATAAGGTCATATAAGTGCACGGTTATTTAGACAGGTTTGTCTCAGAGATAACGTTGGAGAATTAAAATCTGCCATCTTCTATGTGTTTATTTTTTAGCCCGGTCATCCAGGTACATACCAGTTTCGTACCCGATAGATGGTAGACTCGCTTGAAGTAACACCGACCGCGCCACCACTCGTACAATAATCCCTCACATAATAAACAGTTAGCCATCAAATATTCATCACATCGAAAGAGTAAATTTTAAGTGAAGTCAGTAAATTCGGTTTTACAATAACGGGAACAATAGATATAGCGCTTAATATGAAACTATCTCGATTTATTTATAACCTTTTAATAAACATATTGTAATAAACGTATCAATCTGTCATTATATTTATGTTATATTAGTGTAAAGTTAAGACAGAAACATTAGTTAGATTAATTACAGTGTTTATTACGCTTTAGAGAGAGAGAGAGAGAGAGAGAGAGAGAGAGAGAGAGAGAGAGAGAGAGAGAGAGAGAGAGAGAGAGAGAGAGAGAGAGAGAGAAGAGAGAGAGAGAGAGAGAGAGAGAGAGAGAAGAGAGAGAGAGAGAGAGAGAGAGAGAGAGAGAGAGAGAGAGAGAGAGACAGAGAGAGAGAGAGAGAGAGAGAGAGAGAGAGAGAGAGAGATGTTATTAATTTGAAGCTTTATTGTAAAGAATATCAATGTTAATCATAATGTATGTTTTCTAGTGTTTATTTAGTCTGTTTTGTGTTATTTCTGCGCTACAAGATACTCATCCGGTGACCAACACATTTACGTGTTGTCGTTGTGTTTCGCTGCCCCATTAAGTGTGTGTGCGCGCGCGCGTGTGTGTATGTGCGTACGTGTCCGTGCACATTGATTGTTTTTATATAACACTCGAT